>CM018680.1:31181360-31279898 GCA_009363875.1 Mikania micrantha | reverse complement strand
GTTTTCGTCTTCGTTGCGTTTCCGGAACTAACCGCGTATTTTATGGAATTTAAATAAAAGAGTTATTTCTAGGTTTTAAGGTGGTTTATTCCTAGTAAATATTCTAATTATTATATTTTGATTTATTTCGTCGTAACCGTTTATTTTAAAGGTTTCTAGATCGCGTCACCATCGCGCCTATTCGTTCGAATCGTCACCCGAACGAACACGACGACGGTTTCACTTTGTGATTTTTGTTTTCTACTTTTCAGTCGTCATTTCAAAGCGTTAAACTCACAGATATGTTTGTGTGAATCGTCACCCACGCAAACACATGTCCGTTCGTTGTTCCTAAACGATACTGAACTTGTGTTTCGAATTGTGTTTCCTCACAGACGGACTCAAACTAAACTTGCTGTTTTCACATTGTTAGACTTGAATTCACATTGGTTCAAACTAAGTTGTCGGCCATCTTATTCCTGTCATCTATGGATATCAGATCGCAACCGTATGTTCTTGTCATTTGTTGATACACTGTTGTTTCTCGTGAGTTGTTGTATTAACTGTACTTAAGTTTCCACTTTAAATACATACAACTGTTTGTTTACCGTGAGTTTTGTACTTACTGTACTTAAGTTTTCACTTAAATACGTACAACTGTAGTTTGTTTTCTGAGTTCTGTTGTCACACATGTTTACACATTGTATTTACACATAGTAAATAGTGAAAGTACACGTACCGTACGAACTTGCTGGTACGATCAGGTACTGGATGTCACACATGTCATGGGCCGAGTGTGGTATAATACGAATGAGACCATTCCTGCGAGTGGACCACATGCGAACCAAGGCTGTCCCAGCGAATGACACCTGCGCGAATGAATCTCATGCGAATGGGCCCCATGCGAACTGAAACTCATGCGAACTGCAACCCATGCGAATGAGGCCCCAAGAACAAGCCATTCGTTCGGCAGTCCCTTCGTGCACTGAGCCGTGCGAATGGGAGTGGTTTTCACTCGTCCATGTTTTATTCGAGTAACCCCATTCGGTCAGACTGCAACCGAGCACACACAGGGTATCTTATTCGAGATAATAAATCAAAAGAAGCATCCCTCATGGTTATAAGTTATTCGTGTGATATTTCTCGTGTGTTTGCAGGCTTAACACCGGTAGCAACTCGTTTGTGTCGGACTTAAAAAAACCCTAAAAAACCGTAACTTGCAGCTCAATTTACCTTTGATTTTGATGTTTTCAAAGTCGATCTTCAGTACTTTCATGTTAGGAATGTCAAGAGCTTCGTTTTGATAGCTTATTTGCGAGATTTGGCCAAGAATTGAAGGAGTTATGAGGTTTTTGTGTTGATTTTTAGTGATGAGAGAGTGAGGAATCCGAAAATTTAGAGAGGAGAGTATGTAGGTGGAAGATAAATGTGGAATTTATGCTTGAAGAGGGTTTTTAACTCTGAGCATGTTCGGGTTAGTTTCGGATGTTTAGTTTTACGTTTTCGAAAAGTAACGCCTATTTTACGAGTTTAATGAAAACTGGTTTTTTTTACATTTTTAAAGTGGTTATACCTAGTAAATCTTTTATCATTCTTGTGGTTATTTTAATTTCCGAAATGTTTATTTTATTTGTTTCGTCAGATCGTTTTGCCTTCGCGCGTATTCATCCGAATCATCACCCGAACGAAACACGACGACGGTTTCACTTTTTGATTTTTGTTTCTACTTTTCAGCTATCATTTAGAGCATTAAACTCACAGATATGTCAGTGTGAATCGTCATCCACACAAACACACTGTCATTTTATTACTCTAAAACGACACTGAGCTTTGTTTTGACTTATATTTCCTCACTGACGAACTCGACTAAACTTACCTAGTTTCACCTTGTTATAACTGCTTTTTATGAATTGTCGACCATCTAATTCCTGTTATTTGTGGACATCAGATTGCAATCTATATGTTGTTTTCCGTTGTTTCTCCCCTCATTGTATTTGTCGTGTGTTGTTGTATATTTATATTTCAATTTTCATTGAAATACGACAACTATTAATTGTTTTCATGGTTCTATTGTCGCACAATTGTTTGCACATTGTATTTACATAGTAAATGGTAAAAGTACGTGTACGTACGGACTTGCCGGACGATCTGGTACTAGTTGTCACAGGAATCACAGGAGGGTGCATTTGGGACAATTATGAGCGATACATTGGTTTGAATCACTTATTCTTCAGATTCTACAGTTTTGAATACGATGACCAAATGAGTGCAGTTGTTGCACCATCAACGTCGTTTGGTAGACAATTGATGGAACGTGAGATGGGAGTTGTATGAGTTTTGATGATGTATCATCTTGTTTGATTGGGAGGATTTTTTTTAATAGAAAAGTTTGATTATGAAACAATATTGGATTGTATGAATACACAAGTTGTGTGATTTTATAGTACAATCAATGTTATACTATTTATCACTAAATATGAAGTATAATATCCTAATGAATCATGAATTTTTAATATAGAATGTCATGATTAAATTATGTGACATTACGACTTTCTAGATGTAGTGACAAATCACTAATCATAGTTACAATATCATGAACCTTGAATTTGAGTTTCTGTATAAAAATACGCCTCAAACTTGGTATATAAGAAATATTTGATTGACTAACCGCTTTATCGAAATTATAAACCTACTAGGTCAAGTTTTGGTCCTACTCCCAATGTACTATTGGTGCTTATATATAGGGTATACCGCGAGCCAGCCCACCACATCAATAATACTGAAAGCATAACCATCACTTACCAATACTAATCCTAAACTTTAATTACACCTACATTTGAATAGAAGTTTAAATAATTGATTTGGTGTTGATCTATATCAAAATTTGAATAAGTCTAAGATTTCCACTCTATTATTCTACTATATCCTTGAATTTCATTCATAAGTAAGAATAGTATGGACTTACAACCTTTAGATGTTGTGATGTATCACCATCACAAATCTTAGGTATATTGTCATTGTTTCTTGAATCATGTTTGCCAAACAAATAATATGTAACCACTTCCTTTATATGTTATGATATAATCCTAACATATCTTAGGTATGATGTTATGTTTTCTTGAATCATGTTTATCCAACTAAGAATATGAAACACCATACTCTTTTAGATGTTATGAGGTATTGCTATCACGATGATGTTATTGTTTTCTTGAATCATAAGCTTTGTCAAACAAAGGAGAAGGCATCATATCATTTAAGTTATAGTGATGAATCACCATCAACAACCTTTAATATGATGTCAAGGATATGAGATTTTTGAATACAAGTCATTAAAATATTTTGAATTAGAATAAAGTCACAAGGAATGGTATCCCAATTAGACACCTTTGGCTTGTTAGAATTTAGTTGCAAGATGTAATCATACTTTGGCCTATAGGTAAAATATTCTCATTAAAAATCCCCAGGAAAGCTAGACTGGTCACCCGTCGAGGATTATGAATCGCTTTCCAAGATAGGAGTCTCAACTACCGATATTCACCCTTCCAGTTAGTACATGACACCTTAACAAACTAAATCTAACAGAATTTTAAACAAAACAAAGTTACATTTTTATAAGATGAATCACTTAGAATTTATAGATGAAATATAATAGTCATCAATCCTAGAAAGTCGTGTGTTGTGATTTGTTTAATGATTTTGAATGAACAACAAATACGAATGTGTTAAGATTTGGATACGATTTAAAATTTGAAGAACTACAGATTCAATGAAGTTTGTGACATCGTTTTTACCTTAGATATAGTAATAAAATATTATTACTAATCTTAGATACAATTGTCGTGGAAATAAAAATCTCATATAATAAATCATTCAAACTTGTTTAAAACAATAAGAATTGGTATTCAAAATTGAACACCTTTGACATATTAGAATATATACTTTTTAAAGTGTTTGGTGTGAATTCTTTGGCCTATAAGTGAAAATACTCTCACTAGGAGTCCCCAGGAAAGATAGACTGGTCCCACAGTACATCGGGGATTTATACGAATATCTTTCCTAGACAGGAATCCTAACTACGGTATTTCACTCTTCTAGTTACTACATGTCCACTTACAAGCTAAATTCTAATAGAATTATAAAAACAAATTAAATACATATAATACATATATGTATTGAGTTAACTTAAAGATTTAATTAGGCTAACTAGCCTAATGAGTTGAATTTCTATCATCTAAAGAGTTGTCGCGTGTTCGTGGGAATAAGATCGTGTTCGTGGGAACAAGATGAGAACTTCTTAAAGCAATGTCTAAGATAGACCTAAAATAAGGCATCCCTAATATAAAGTTTACTTATACTAAGGTATGTTTAACCTAAGTTCAAGTGTATGTTATATTATATAAACTATGGCTTTCCTCTATGGTAACAATATACATATAGCTCATAATATAGCACATAGTATTTCACATATAATAATCAAGTTGCACATAATAGTATCGCATAAGCATAGATAGTGTAATATGAGATAACTCATATTTGGGGTTAGCTTAGTTATAGACTATGTCACCATTTCTAATAACCTAATTCCATATAAACATGGCTCTGATACCAATCTGTCACACCCCGACCGACGGCGGGAACATGTCAGGGCGCAATGTGTAATTGTCCAATAGCTCATGGTGCTACTTTGTAAGTTTCAATATTTAATCATCTCATTAAATCATAAAACTCATCAGGGCATTCACTTACAACATAAAATTCCATTTAATATTACATAACAAAACCCCAAAACTAATAACATTGTTTAGTAATTATTATCTAAGTCCAAGTATCCTAAACGTATCTTCATCCAAGCAATCTAACCTGTTACACATGTAAAATAAGTTTTGATCAACTCTTTGCATAGTTGGTGAGAATCTCATACAATTGATATATAGATATACAAAAAAAGATGCAACAATAGTCTATAAGAATTATCTAAATATATACTACACAATGTTTGATGATATGATTTTGGCAATTTCACCTTTCTAAAATAATGACACAAAGTCACTAAAGAAAGGCTACTAGTAATACTAAATGTTTTTGGCAATTTCACCTTCAGTATAAACAATGACATAAGTCAAGTTAATCAAAGGCTACTAGTACTAATGTATTGTATATGATTATCCCAATAGTAATAACACATAGATATACAAACAAGTAGGCAACACATAACATCAAATCTAATTATATCTTAACTAAAATATTGCACCCTTGTATTTGTTTATGACTCAAGAATAACATGTTTGAAAAGACATGTGTAACAACCCAAAAATTACAAAAATGTAAAGAGGGGAGTATAAGAAACTCACGGGTTGCGTAGCGATATCCAAGTGCTATAACAACAATTGTTGTTAAATGCCGAATTGTGCATTACGTGAAAGTTGTATGTATGAATAAGTACGAATAAGTATTTGCAATTAAGAATGTTTAATCCTAAACTAAGGAATTCTAATCATGCTAGTATTCCTAAGTTTTGGGATCTGGACTATGTATGAAACTACACTTATCCTAAACCTTTGTTTTGTAAAAATAAAGTCTTTTATTTTGTTTATAACTTTAAAATAAAAGAATGACTTCTAAATGCTTTATTTAGAAATAAATAAAATATAATAAGTATTTTATAAATGTAATATCAGAATAATTTACCTATAAATTTTCAAAATACATTTATAAACTTATTTATGTTTATAAAGGTGTTTAAAGGATATAAATTGCATTTATAATGAAATAATACACTTTATATATTAAAAATATGTTTCTGTTGCAAAATTATTTTAAAAGTATACAATAATTTTCTTAGAATTTTTATGTGACAAAAAAGTTCCAAAAATCATGAAACAAATTATAGAATGCTAATAATAATGTTTAGAGTTCTCTGTAAAATTTCATAATTTTTAGGTTTCGTTTGCTATTTTTACATATTTATGTTTCATAAGTTTATAAAACTGAATTTATAGAAATATTATTTCTATTTCCTAAATTCTTCCAGAATCTTGATTATAAATGTTTTATGAATTTTTATAATATTTATTTTAAAATTTAGTTTTAAAACACATTTATTAAGGTTAAACATAAAAAAAATTGCTTTATAAACTATTTTTATAAGAATTGTATTTCTAGTGTTTTCAGAATGTTTCTTTTAATATTCCAGATTTTATAAAATTAAATTTATAATTTTCTAAATTGTATGAATGATTTTAAGCTTATATGATTAAATTAAAAATGAAGAAAACTAAAAGAAAGTAAAATGGTTGGGTCCAAGTTTGAACCCAAGACCATATGACCCAAACCCATGCCTACCAACTAAGTTGAGACAATGGCTTTTACCCAGATCCATTTCGAATTTGCCTTAAACTCAAGTTACAGTTCATCCCCAATATTTAAACATAAACCATAGATCATTTCTCGATCCAATTCATCCGAATGGTTACATATCTAGTCTTACATTCATGGGGCTTTTGTCCCCATCTAGAACCGATCAGAAAGAACTTAAACTTACTTGGATTGATTAAGTTTCAATCGAATCCGAGTCCTCCCAGTCGCGACCGGTCTCGAGGTGGTTCCGAGCGTTTGAGTAGATTAAAGAGCGAATGGGGAGTGGGGGTGGGTTTCGTTCGTAATATTTAAAAGAGTAAAATCTCTATGGCCTTGAGTGTTATTACGTTCGATTCAATTGATTTTGATTGTTGATTTAACGCAACCGTTCGAGAGGAATAAGAAATGCATTAATGTTGTTATTATCATGAGTTTATGATCTAGGAGCGTTATAAATCGCATTTGGTTCATGAGGAATTAAGAACTCGCTTGATTGAGCTTAAACGGGGAGATTTAATGGTCGCCGGAGACTCGCCGGAATTTTGATGGATTGCCGGAAAACGTGGCGGGGAAAAGGGGGGCTGGGAAGAGAAGTCAACTTTCCAATGTTGTCATATAACCCTCCTTAAAATCTTTCTTTCATTATAAGCCATATATCTTTATAAAGGAGTTTCTATTTACCAAACAAACTTAAATATTTTCCTAAAAACCTTATAAAGTCAATTATAAAAGTTTTATAAATCTTAAATCTTAAACAAGTTTAATTAAGTGTTCAAAATAGTTATATACTAAATTTTATAATTAATAGTTTTTCAACTCTTTCGTTCATATTATCTATTTAGTTATAAAACTATGCTTATAACTATATCACTTTGTTTTATATTATTAATTCCTGAACTAGTTCAATTCTTATAAATAAAATTAAATAGTATCCAACGAACTTTATTTTATTATAATACAAGGTGCATTATTGAAAACCCTAAATGTCACAGGTAGTTCACCTCATACGGCTTAAGCTGTCATCAAGCATAGGCAATGACTTTTCCATAGTAAGCTGTCATGAGAACACAACCAAGTCATTCTTTGAGGCATCGCTATGAATTTGATATCCGCTTGAACCCGAGGAAGAGTAAGTATAGGGGCAGACACAAGTCTCGTCTTTAATTCTTCAAAGCACTTCTCCATTTCATCATTCCATGTAAACTTTCCTCCCTTCCTCATAATTTGAGTGACAGGCAATGCTAAGATAGAGAATCCCTCCACAAAATGATGGTAGTAACCTGCCAGACATAAGAAGCTTTGAACCTCGGTGACTGAGGTCGGTCTAGGCCACTTAGTAATAGCTTCCACTTTTGTTGGATCCATGGTGATACCTTTAGCAGACACATCATCACCAAGAAACGCGACTTGTTCAAGCCAAAATTCACATTTAGAAAATTTTGCGTATAACTTTTTCTCGGTAATCGATGCATAACCGCATGCTGTCGTCTTTCTTTTTCACAAAAAGCACAAGTGCTCCCCATGGTGAAACACTCAGTCTAATAAATCCAAGTTCCAGCAATTCCTGCAATTGTTCTTTCAGCTCCTTCAACTCCAATGGGACCATACGGTATGGTGCCTTAGAAATAGGTTCAGAACCAGGGATCAAATCAATGGTGAATTCCGCTTCATGTTCTATTGGTAATCCAGGTAATTCTTCTTGAAAGACATCAAAGTAGTCTCGAACAATAGGAATGTCTTCAAGGTGAGGTGCTTCTTTCGATACATCTTTAATAGAAGCCAGAAATCCTTCACATCGTGCGATATAAGTTTTTGGGCTTTAAGAGCAGAGATAATTTTGAGAGATGTTTGAGGATGTGTTCCTTGAGAAATATACTCATGATGCAAGATATCTCCAAAAATGACTCGTTTAGAATGACAATCAAGAGTTGCACGATGCGTAATCAACCAATCCATCCCGAGTATAATATCAAAGTCCCCAATTTGCATTGGAAGTATATTGTCATTACAAACGGTGTTCCCAACCATTAACGGACAATCTCTCTATATATGAGTAATAACCGAGGTGTTACCCATTGGTGTAGAAATAACTAAGGCATGCCTTAATGGAGAGGGAGTGATCCTAAGATGTCTGCTAACTAACTGTGATGAAACTACAGAATGTGTTGCCCTGGTATCAAATAGCACATACAAATCACGATGTGAACACTAAAAAATTGCAGAAACAGTACCTGCAACATTGGCGGCATCCCCAGCAGTTAGAGCAAATACTCTTCCTCTAGTTTTAGGATTCACATTAGTTCCCTTAGCATTATCGTCTGGTTCATTCTTGATATTAGGATATTGCCTAATCATATGCCCCATTTCTCCACAACAAAGACAAGCTCCAGTAAGTAGTCGATAAACACCGGATGGCGTTTGTTGCAATGGTTACACAGAGGATGTTGAACAAAATGGTTTACTGGTTGAGCTTGAATTGGTTGCTTAAACTGTTTAGTCTGGTCCTGATTTTGATTCTTACCCTTCCATGGCTTAACTTGATTTCCTTGTGTGCGACAATTATATGAAGTATAACCTGAGATGAGAAGATTGACTAGATGACTGAATGCGATTTCCATACCTGTTTCGTTTTCCACTATCATCTGAACCATTAGAAACTCCTTTCTTTCTGTTTGTATCTTTTTAGCAGCTTTAACAGTTTCTAAAACTGTATTAAAGTTCGAGTGTATAATAGCTCGACGAATCCTGTCACAAATGGTCCATTGAAATTTCTCTGCATCTTCCACAGGTGATCCAACATTTGACCCCAGAAATCCAATAAGTCTATAGAATCGGTCAATGAAATCATCAAGTGGCTCGTCATTTCTTTGGCGAATGTTATGATACTCGTGTTTATATGTGCTTATATTAACATTAGAGAAATACTTCTCAAAGAAGAGGTCACAAAACTCGTCCCATGGTAAAGTCTCAGCAAATTGTTCCCCGCCTTTTCAAGCAAAATCGACTTACACCAATTCTGAGCATCATCTTCTAACTTGTAAGCAGCTAACCTTGACTTGTACTGGTTTTCAACCCCGAGAACTCTAAAGAATTTCTCAATGTGAGAAATCCAATCCTTAGCTTCAACTGGAGTGGCTGCCTTAATGAAAGATCTAGGCTTTTGCTTCTGAAATCGTTCCAAGCTTACATGTATGCCCACATTTTGGTTAGCCCCAACATGTTTCCAACCACAGGAACAGGGTTCGCATTAGCATTAGGGTTCGCATTAACATTAGGTTGGATTACACATGTAACATCAGTGCCAGAAACGTCACCGGAACAGTGATCTCAATAGTAACATGAATAGTAATCAGGTACAAACTATGTGTATTTCAATGTATGTCATAATCCTATCATGCATCGTTATCATTTTGTGTTATCAAAGAGCAAATTCAGAATCAGTTCAGAAAACAAAGCTCAGAAACATGGTTCATCAGTCAGATAATTATCTGGTGATACAGAACCATAATGTGATTATTTGTTAGGACTTTATTATGTATAAACATATGTGAGGCTTTAAGGAACAAAACAACAACGGATGTCATTACGTGAATGCTAAATCAACAGATTGTTTGAATAGGTGACGATCTGTACGAATATATCTGAAAAAATAATGTTCTGAATGATAACCAATAATTAGAAAACCATATTGAAAAGTATAGTTATCGTCGTGTTCGTACGGGTGACGATTTGAATGAATACGCGCGACGACCGTACGATTCGATTTTAAACAGATAATTAAATATTTCTGAAAATTAAAATAAACGAAAGATATTAGTTAATTTACTAGGAATAACCACCTAAAATAATTTCATAAATCCTATTTTTAAATCTGAGTCGTTTCGTTACGAAAACCACAAAAACGACGTTCCTGCGCGAAACCGAGCGAGACCGAACATACCCGGTTTATTTTGAATCATTTAGTGTGGTAATTAATATCACAACCACCACCCACCTACCATTTTCATCACAAATTTCGTCTCTCTCTCTAGATTTTCTCTCTACCTTCTCTCTACAAGAACTCCTTCAATTCTCAACCATTTCAAGAGTTCTTGGTGTCAAAACGACCATCGCATCACGTAGATCACAAAAGTACAAAGGATCCAAGCTTTTATCCATTATATTCGAGGTAACCATGTAGTTTTATTTTTTGGTTTTCTTTTTAACACTTCATGAACCTATGGATGCAAATGTTAAGCTATTTTAGGGTTACTCCTTTGTTGATCAAGTTGATATTGAGTGAAAGGGGGTCATGGGAACGGTCAGTAGCTAACTAGAGCTGAATTACGTGAAGAAGATGATGCAAGTTCGTGACGGGCCGATCGGCCGAACCTCAAGGTACCTGGCCGAACCCTAAGGTGGCGAACCTTATGGGCACCGAACCTTGGGGTGGAGACGAACCCTTCCAGCCACCTTTCTTTCTTGGCCGAACCTGTAGGTTGCGCGAACCTAGAACTCCTCCCATGGCAGCCGAACCCAGGCCCACCGAACCCTACTTAGCTGAACCCTGGATATTTAAAACCTTGGATAGCAGCGAACCTAAAGACTGTACACATGGCTACGAACCCTTGATGTCACGAACCTATGGTTTCTCTAGGAGCTAGCCGAACCCATTAAGTTCCATGAACTCAATGATGGCCGAACCCCTGCCAAGCTAACCCTCGATGAAGCGATCCTAACTTCAGTCGGACCTTTGAACAAACCCAATGTCACAAACCTAGGCTGAGTGAACCTAAACTGGCTAAATTGATATTGGGCCGAACCTTAGCAACCGAACCTTGAAAATGTTAAACTCTATGGACAGTGAACCTTTTGTTGCAAGCTAGGTGTTAGCCGAACCTCATGCTTAACCCTACATAGGCAGCAACCCTAACCCCCTACTAACACACCTAGGGCCCTGATCGAACACATGAGTTGCCTGAACTTGGGTTGGTCGTTTAGAACTTGAAACTAAGGATAAACTCTCATGCTTACATGTTTTAGAAAAAAAATTGTCACCCTTTTTACATAATGAATACAAGTGGTATGTGTGGGGTGAGTGTGAGTGCATGAGAACAACATGTGTGTATGTGTGCATGGGAATAATACTAAGTCCCATTTTAATAATAAAGAGTGATTAAGACGATTATGGGTTAGGGTTTCAATAACAAAAGTTTTCTTAAAACCCACTAACAACTCAACATGAGTGTTACCTATTAAATTAGCTTAAAACGTTGGGAAAATTATCATGAGTTCATGTGGATCAAAACAAAGGCTTAAAGGATGGAGTGTTAATTTAATTATTAACACTAATCTTAGGAAAAGTCCTAATACGGAAAATTAACATGATGATTTAATTATCTATGTAGAACAATTCAAAGAATTTGAATTGTGATCGTTTGGAAATCAAAGACTAGTAATGGGCCGAGATGGGCCCAATGGGCTTAACCTAAGCCCATCATATGTTAAATGTCATTTCAATTAAAGTTAATTATGTTTAATAAAAGAAAATGAATTATAAACTTTATTGAATTAAAAGAAATGATTTTGACTTAATATTTAACTTAAAATGAATTAAATTATAAACGTTTTAATTAAAGGCTTGTTATGATTAAATTGTGGGATATGGGTACTAAGTAGACTAGTAGATAGAGTTTTAGAAGTTCGTTAGTCATGTAGGACACTTAGTTGCACACTGAGACCAAGACCTTAGATGCAACTATTATACATACTTATTGTATTCGAATTCTCTTAAAACAACTCGAGAACTGAAGAAACATAGGCTACAACAACGAGCGCGTATTTTGTGGTAGTACATTACAGAGCAACACAGGTGAGTTCATTGCCCCTTTTCTAAACATTTTTGTTTTCAAACGCGGGGCTGAGAAGCATGCGTAAAATGTTTTATTTAAATCGTTTTTACGTAAATGCTTATACTTATTATATGTTTTATATATATACTTGTTTATACTTCTAGACTCCTGTCTAGGAAATTGCTATGCAGAATTAACTAGCAAGTTAATTAAATTACTCTTATGAGTAATACCTTAATTCTAAAACTCTAAACAAACCCTTAGTCCATCAAGCTCAAATTCAAGAATCTAAATTTAAAGGGGAATCAAAAGAACTAAAACTTAAGATCAAATGCAATGGAATCTAATCCAGTGTGTAATCAGTAAACTAAGGATCCTAATCAAGAATCTATAATCATTGTGGAATCATGGAAATCAAAAGATCAGAATTAAGAGAATCAAGTGAATCACGGGAATCATAACCGTGTGTGAATCATGGAAATAATGAAATCATTAAGATCTAATGAAATCATTAATTGTTTAATCTAAGGTGGATGTCAGTTGTATGTAAATCAAGACCACATGTAACACACGAAAAGTCCCGGCATAAATAGTAGACTCTTGTAGTCAAGCTATATGGACAATAACGGAAACTATTAAACAAATCAAAATCAGGAGAATCAAAGAAGATCAAGAATCAAAGGATATCCTTAAAGTCCCGGCATGTACAGTAGACCAATGGGTCAAGCTGATATGGGCATCATTAAAGTCCCAACATATACAAGTAGACTCCTTGTGGGTGATGCCAGATATGGGCCACGTGTGAGAGGGTACAACTTGGACAACCACCAACAACTAAGTCTAATAGATTGAGTCAAATAAGGCCCAATCATCATGTCTTAGTTGCATTTAAATGCTTTATTATTAATTTAATTAAACATTTAATATTATATTTTTACAAGTGCTTTGGGGTAATCATGAATACATGGTGTACTCAAAAGATCAGAGGTAAACCTAATTGTTGAAATCAAAATCTAAATTGAAGGTGAATGGAGTGAAACGCTTAATTATCATTAACAACAATATGCTAAGTAGTCAGGTATGTGGTGGGACGGTGGCTGGGGCTTGTCCCTTACATATGCCCTATATATAAGCATACTTGACTGGATAGTATAGGTGGTTGTTGATGAGGTTAAGGTTGTCACTTCGGGGAATCAAGGTAAACATTTTCGGGGTAATCAAATGCTATGAAATCAAAGGTATGGGATGAAACGCTTAATTATCACCAGGAACAATATATCATTTGGTTTAGTATGTGGTGGGATGGTGGCTGGGCGGGTGGTAAGTTCGACCCTACATATGCCCTATATATAAGCATACTGAACTGGATGGTATAGGTGGTTAATGGTGAGGTTAAGGTGGTCATTCTGGTTATTCAAATTCATTTTTATAAAAACTATATGAACTCACCAACCATGTGTTGACTTTATTTTTGCATGACTTCTCAGATGACAAACAGGTCAACTAAGGAGTTATTTCTTTTGGAATAGGATACCAGTTAGAGGACCTAGCTTTTTGGACATGCATATTTTTGAAACATCATTTCACATATTATTTTGTATATCTTGTGCAGATACAAGATTGAAGACTTATGAAGTTGATAGTGGATTTACATTGTTAAATTATGAACTAAACTGATGTAATTTAACTTTGTAATTCTATTTTCATTTAGCAGTTTCTCATTATATATATCATGTGCAATGTAAACAACATGATCATTTCGATTATCACTCACGATATCGCGCCCCGGGAACCTTCCGCCCGACGGGGAAGTCGATCCAACCCGCCGGCTCGGGGTGTGACAACACACAACATTAATTATGGTTGGTAGAAAATTATTAAATGTCAGATTTATCCTAGCCACGAGTTCTGCATCAGCGGCACCTGCCCCACCAGTGTTACGACGTACCTGTCTCCATGGAGGCATCTATTATAGAACAGATAAGATTCATACTGTCAGATTTGTCACGAAGGAACTTATGAGAATTTAAGAAACCTAGCCCAACAACTACCCAATCCTCACATGTCTTAGTTAATTAGATTATTTTTTTCTGCAGGAAAGAGCCTAAAGCTCTGATACCATAACTGTAATACCCCAACCCATTTAGAGATTGACGTGTCACTCAATACGGTAATCAGAGACAATTAAACATAATAAATAAGTACTAATCCCAATTGCAATCCTTGAATAAACAAAATCTTTAAACCAATTCAAATTAGAAATAATAAAATGTCTTAAAACCAAATACTAGTAAGTTCAACATTTCTTCACTTGATATCCTAATTTCATTGATTTACTCTCTTCACACATTCCCATTAGCCCCTTGATCACCTGTCGTGCATAAAAAAAACCACAGAAAAGAACACGGCTGAGCCAAAATTGCTCAGTAATGGATAGAACAATAGCAACAATAAGTTATCGAAATGATACAATGAGAGTATGACTTAAAAAATAAACAAGTCATATCAATAGAAATACCCATATTAGCCAGTCTCTTTAAATAGTGATCAGTATGTACATTGGGTGCAGCCCTAATGTACGAGTAATGTGAAATGAAAGCATGGGCACACACACTTCATCATTCACCAATAACAATAAACAATAATTATCCTAGAATCGATCCATACGCCTCTAAATAAACAATAAGTGCAACAACTTAGCACATCAATAAATAGTGAGAGACGTCGTGGACTAATCGCTCCGCCACAGATACAACACGTCAAGGGTGCCACAATTGACGCCCTATGAACCTGTAGGTGGATGTGCTCGGGTATTGAGGCCAAACGAAAGATAAAGCCAAGTCAAAAATATTTCAATATAGGTATGCTAAATCTCTTTAAGCAACTAATCATTGATCGGGAACATGCGACAACGAGTTCAAATACCTAAATATATCGCATGTATATCATATCAAAAATAATCTAATACGAGTCTTATAACAATAATAAAAGAGAGTCAAGTAGCAATGGCAATTAGATTGAGACACAAAAGATAAAGTGCAACAATAGGAGAAAGGTCGAAATACGTACTCTAAGCGAAATATGAAAAATAAAAGCTACGATCAAAGGACCAGAAATCCGTACCTTAAGAATATTTCATCTCTTTCAAAATCTCTAAGATCTGTCTTGAAATTTTTGACCACCTAATTAAATACATATTATTAAAAATTAATGTTACGAACCATTTTGTAATGTGGATCTGCTGGAACTTTTTCATTTCTTTAGTTAGCGTTCAAGTTAACACTTTTGAAGTCTTAACAAATTTTAGTTCAAACATTATTTGTAAATAAACATTGTACAATTTTTTTTATCTTTTTAACTATATAAATGTCGAATCCTACATATTTATTAATAAACTTACTGTTTTCAATTTACTTGTAAATCATATTCAAATAATTTATGTTAATTTGTGAAACAATAAAATCTTCTACTAAAGTTGATCTAATATTGAATGGACAATTTATTTATAACGTATAATTTTGTAACATTTATAACGTGTTTCACTTACATTACAATTTATATTAATTTAAGGTATACAATTGAATTTGAGTGGTCAACGTTAATAACTGTGTGCTCATTTGACAGCTAACTAAAAATCACTTTTTGGGATTATTCATTTTTCTTCTTCATCATCAGTTTGTCGTCCCCAAGGTTCCACACACGCACACACACACACAGATATATATTTATATATATATATATATATATATATATATATATATACATCAGTTATCATTTTATCTTAGAAACTAGATTAAGAGTTTACCGATTTTTAACCACCAATGGGTTTCTACAGTGGGATAGTTCTTGGGTGCAAATAAACCACAATAGTGTTCGATCCACAAAAAATACAAGCTACGAATCAAGAAAGTTGTCCGTCTTATTTTTATTGACTTACACAACAGGTGAGGAGATTAACAGAGGAGTTTAACATTTACTCGAGTCGTAACATTAGATCGGTAATGTCACCGAAGTTGCTTCAGATCAGCGTGTCAGAGCCTCGTTATGACTTGAGCGGGATCGGCGGATGTGAACGATAACATGTGATCAACACCTTGTCTCGTCCTTACGAAACATGATAGTTAACGCAATAGAGTCGCTCGATCAAAGCTTGTGTGGTGGTGATCTTGTGTGAGATGAAACTGAGATGCGTAGGGTATTATTCGGTGGATGGCATCGTGAAGATATACATCAGATTTTTTGGTGATTTTTTTGCAAATGGAAGGTGGTGTGCCGATCCAAAACTAGAACGGGATTAGCACCAAGAAGATGAGATTTTGAGTTTATTTACGTGGGTCAGCATTTCTTTTTATTTTAATTATTGATTTTTTAAACTATCGAAATCAACATGCAACTTTCTTTCGAAATGCTTTTTATTTAGTTTAGTTCTTTGATTATTATTATTATTTTTATTATTATTATTATCTATGAATTTGAGCTCCTACATCTCCACCCAATCTCAAACCCTTTGAGACCTCTTTAAGAATTTCAAATCCCCAAAATAGCCTTGTACAACACTTTAACTATTAACTATTTCTAGAGTAATTAACTTATGAATTTTAGATCATTATTTCCTTAACCTAATCACCTAACTTAGCTTTGATTTCTCCAAACATATTTAGTGTTGGGAATTCTAGGTTACTTTTCACTTAATCATTTTCAATTAATCACATTAATTGACAAAATCAGTTTTCACAAAACCAGATTAAACAATTAGATCAGATCTAACATAGCGGAAGCTTTTAGGTTTTTATAACCTTTCGATTTGTAATCGAAACAATTCCCAAATCAGGATCCAGTTACAAACAGTTTAAATAAAAATTGTATTAAAACAGCACAACCATAGGGTGTTTTAGAAATCGACCTTTACAAAGCGCTTCCAAATCCACACGATGGATCAAGTAACGGTCTCACTATTTGACTCTATATGATCACCCGAGTATGGATCTCATCCCACGAATCACCGGATTGGTCCAAAACTAATTTTGGCTCGACTCGGCTCACGGCTCGACACGCGGTTCGGCTCGATGGCCTTGGATCGGCTTGGAACGGGCAAGGCAGCCCTTCTGCGGCTCCTCTTGGCCCTTAGCGTGGTCCATTGATGCAGCTGCTTGCGGCCCGGTAGCGGCTCAGAGATTGGCAGGATGATGATGGCTTGCGGCAGCCACAAAACCCCACAGAGGGGTGATGCTCAACAGCAAGGGAGAGGCAGGGGGTTGGGCAACGGCTAGATAAGAGATTAGGGTTAGAGTTTTCTCAAAACACTAGATCTAGAAAATGTCACTCTTAATTATGAGGTAAACACTTTTATTTATAATAAATTTATTTACACTCTAAACCATGTAACATTTACAGTAAAATACCTGTACTAATTAACAAATTAAATTACTTCATTCTCATAAACCAATTCTGTCGCACCCCGAGAAATCCCGTCCCTTCTGGGGCGCGAGCGGCGGCAGATTGTCAGGATCGCAGTCTCCGGTCACACAACATGCGAGACCTATATGTCTGGTTTCATACATACGTCCAATAACTTGGATAAAACAGTTTGTAAAAATCAGAGTTGCGAAGTAAAATATAAGTCAACAAAACAGTTTAATATTCATAGATAGCGGAAGCGTTAACTTAAAACGGTTTTCAAATTGTTAAGTAACAATAGTTGCGGAAGCGATTAAAGTTGTTTAACATTACACAACACATCAAATGATAATCAATGTATAGTAAACTACGACACTTAAATAGATGCATGCGACTCCAGCCTAGCATCCTATTCCTTGTGCGCGTGCCTTAGTTACCTGAGAAAACATGCGAGTAAAGGTCAACACAAAGGTTGGTGAGAGCACAGGTTTGTAATCAGCAGTAAACATCAAAATGTTTAAAGTAAGAGTTTTGCAGATTTACATATCATTACAATGCAGTATCGATTGATAGCTAGTCAATACAGTTATATTATATTGTGGATGGTACCGAAGCTGACAGTTTGTGCCTCCCGCCATGTCCATCACAAGACTATGGCAAAGTGTTGGTCAATATTGCACTGTTCCGACCTCCAGTCGGGTGTAGTGGGGCTTTTCAGGCCCAATAGTACTATTCAAGATTACCATGCTAGGCGTTATGCTATTAAGGGTCCGAGGAGTGTCGTGAGGACTTTTAGTTGTGATAGGGGCCCACACATATACATATAATGATAAAGCATGTCCATAGGTAAATAAAATGAGTTGTTGTTCAAAAACAGTTGTAGTGCAATGTTTTCTCCCCCAAGGTAGAAAAGATAAAAAGGGGCCGTGAACTCACCTGATAGTAGTTCCGGTATGTGTGAATGTTCGCGTCTGTGAGAGCTAGCACCTGCTAGTATGCACCTATGACCATATAGGTGTGAGTATGTGTTTTGTGATGTGTTGTAATCCATACAACTCCAAGTGTCGGTGTGCTCAACCGAGTGTATGTGTTAACTAGTGAGACTCGACGAATCGTTGGTGACACGATTGTTGTGTTTATGTGCCTTGATGCACATAAGACACCAACATGCATCCTATGACTCTAATCACATAAGTTACCATTTATAGAAAGTTTCCCATTTAAGGAAGTGTGGTTATGAAATTCCATTTCATAAAACTAATAACTTCCAATATGTTTATAAAACACGTTTAAACTCTTAAAACATGTCGTTTGCGTATAAATCACCATTTATAGTAAGTTTGCACAAAACCGTGTTTTGATAAAAATCAAATATCCCAATGTGTTTCTAAACACTCCAATACACATTTAACAACATCTAGACATGTCTAACATGTCTAGATCATCACAAATCCAAGACTTGCAACATAAAAGTTTCCTTTTATAGCAAGTGCTCCAAAACATCGACAAATCAACCAATAACTCAACATCCTCAGATCTAATCATTCTAAACTATGAAATCAGTAAATCCATAACAATAACACACAACAAATCACCAACAAATCCAAGCACCATAACCAAATGGAGTTGCATGTGGGTTATAACCCATTGCATGTACGATCTAACCATAGATAAACAAGATAACTACCTTAGAAGCTTGAATTCGTGGTGCGACAGGTTCTGGAAACTTGAATGAAGGCTGATGTTAGGATCTTGGCTTGTTGGTGGCTTCCACTACTTCCCCTTGGACTCCAATACCTTCAAATCTCCCAATGGTGGCTTCAATATGAATTCTAGATGGTTTGAGGGTGGATTCAGGTGGGTTTTGGTCGATCTAAAGTGGCAATACTCGGAGAAGGACAAGAGGAACCGAGTGAAATGAATGGGGTTGGTTTTTAAAAGAAATTTGATCTGCATGGCCTTCACGTACCGCGAAGGCCGATCAAAAATGTTTATCGCGTACCGTGATGGGATTCGGAGTCTCGACTCCCGGTTTGCGCCGCGTACCGCGAAGCCTTTCGCCGAGGGACCGTCGCGTACCGCGATGGGTCCTTTTCCTTGTTTTTCGATTTCGTTGATACGATTTCGCTCGTACTTGATTCCTACGTTTATCCTAAACATCTAATGCATGTTTAAGCACATAAATACTAAGTAGCACATAAGTTTGATTGATCACCAACGTTCGTGAGACTCGTGTGTGTGTTTTGATAATTCATCGAATTATCTTTGATAGTTTGTGTTGGTGTGTAACGAAGTGTTTGCACGCTTGACTAATCCTAATCAACGTGTAATGCACAATTCAATAACTCCTAGAATTATTGTCTTGTGTTAGTGTTGTGTTTGCCACACTTGGTTTACAAAACCAATGTGCAATGTATGATTCGACAGTTCCTCAGACTATCGTTTCGTAGTTGTTTGGGTTCACTCATCTAATTAAACATAATTAAATGAAATGCAACAAGTATGAATGTGAAATGTAAAGAAAATAAGAGTTGCAATTTACCTGAAATTGCCGGGTGTCACATCATCCCCTTGTTGGAAGAAATTTCGTCCCGAAATTTGGTTGTTGTTGGTGGTGTTTGAGAAACAAGAGTGTTTGAGAAGCAAAAATTTTCTGGTTGTCACATCATCCCCTTGTTGAAAGGAATTTCGTACCGAAATTTATTTGTTGGTGTCGGCGTTCGACGTTGTCTGCTTGAAGAGATGGGGATATTTGCGCATCATCTGATCCTCACGCTCCCACGTGAATTCAGGTCCGCGTTTCGAGTTCCATCGGACTTTGACAATGGGTATCTTGCTCTGTTTGAGTTGTTTGACCTCACGGTCCATGATTTCAACCGGTTCTTCTACGAACCGTAGTTGCTCATCCACCTGGATCTCATCCAGTGGAACTATAAGTGTCTCATCTGATAAGCACTTCTTCAGATTCGAGACATGAAATACATTGTGAACTCCGTCGAGTTTGGCTGGTAAGTTGAGTTGGTATGCCACTGGACCAATCCTTTTCAGGATCTTGAAAGGTCCAATATACCGTGGGTTCAGTTTGCCTCGTTTACCAAAACGAATGACGCCTTTCCATGGCGAAACTTTTAGAAGGACTTTGTCTCCTACATGAAATTCCAAAGGCTTTTGGCGTTTGTCGGCATAGCTCTTTTGACGATCACGAGCTGCTGCCATGCGATTTCTGATTTGCACGATTTTCTCCGTCGTTTCGTGTACAAGTTCCGGGCCAGTGAGCTGACTGTCGCCCATTTCCGCCCAGCAGATGGGTGATCGGCATTTCCTGCCATAGAGTGCCTCAAAAGGCGCTGCTTTGATGCTTGTATGGTAACTGTTGTTGTAGGAGAACTCCACCAATGGTAAGTGGGTTTCCCAGCTGTTGCCGAAGTCCACTACGCACGCACGTAGCATATCTTCAAGGGTTTGTATTGTGCATTCACTCTGGCCATCAGTTTGTGGGTGGTATGCTGTACTCATATCCAATCGTGTGCCAAGCGATTTTTGTAATGATTTCCAGAAGTTAGAAGTGAATCTGGCGTCTCGATCTGAAATAATGGAGATTGGCACTCCGTGTCGCGAGACTACTTCTTTGACATAGATTCTGGCTAGCTTTTCCATTTTGTCATTCTCTTTGATCGCAAGGAAGTGTGCTGACTTAGTCAGTCGGTCCACAATTACCCAGATAGTGTCACATCCACTAGGAGTACGGGGTAATTTGGTAATGAAATCCATGGATATTTGTTCCCATTTCACATGGGGATCTCGGGTTGTGTGAGTAATCCAGAGGGTTTCTGGTACTCGATCTTGACTTTGGCACAAGTCAAGCACTTGCCCACGTAGGTGGCGATGTCGGCTTTCATGTGTGGCCAACAGTATAGTACCTTCAGATCGGGATACATCTTATCAGATCCAGGGTGAATGGAATATCGGGGTTTGTGAGCCTCGTCCATCACAAGGTCTCGTAGGTTTCCGTGACGTGGAACCTAGATGCGTTCCATGAAATAAAGTAAGCCATCGGCTTTTTCCGTAAGTTGTTGTTCCATTCCCCTTAGTGATTCAGCCGCTAAGTTTTCAGGTTTCAGTGCCTCCACCTGGGCATTACGTATCTGTTCAGGGAGGTTGGGAAGGATTGTGAGCTGTAAAGCTCGTACCCTCTTGGGTTTCGAAGTGTTTTTCCGGCTTAGAGCATCGGCCACCACATTGGCCTTCCCCGGGTGATACTTGATAGCACACTCATAGTCGTTTAGGAGTTCGAGCTAGCGACGTTGTCGCATGTTCAGTTCCTTCTGCTCGAATATGTGTTGGAGACTCTTATGATCAGTGTATATCATACACTTTGTACCATACAGGTAGTGTCTCTAGATCTTGAGTGCAAATACCACGGCTCCAAGTTCCAAGTCGTGGGTGGTGTAGTTCTTCTTGTGGACTTTCAGTTGTCGAGAAGCATGTGCGATCACCTTTTCCTTCTGCATTAGCACGCAGCCGAGCCCTTGTATTGAGGCATCGCAATATACAACGAAATCGTCCGTTCCATCAGGAAGTGATAGGATAGGTGCACTACAGAGCTTCTGTTTGAGAAGTTGGAATGCAGCTTCTTGTTTGTCAGTCCAGAGATACTTCTTGTCCTTATGGGTTAAGGCTGTGAGTGGTTGGGCTATCTTTGAAAATCCTTCGATAAATCGCCGATAGTAGCCTGCCAAGCCTAGGAATTGTCGCACCTCCGTTGGGGTCTTTGGTGCTTCCCAGTTTTTGATCGCCTCTATCTTAGATTTATCCACATGAATCCCTTGTTTGTTTACAACATGTCCTAAGAATTGGACTTCTAGAATCCAGAAGTCGCATTTGGAGAGTTTAGCGTACAGCTTCTCTTGTCGTAGCAATTCAAGAGCCAATTGAAGACGCTCTTTTTTGTTCTTCCTGGGTTTTGGAGTAGATGAGAATGTCATCTATAAAGACAATGATAAACTTGTCGAGGTATGGTTTGCACACTCTATTCATGAGATCCATGAATACTGCGGGTGCGTTTGTCAGCCAAACGGCATAACCAAGAACTCATAATGGCCATACCGAGTGCGGAAAGCAGTCTTGGGGATATCTTCTTCCTGAATCCTCAACTGATGGTACCCAGATCGCAGATCGATCTTAGAGTAGTAACTTGATCCTTGTAGTTGATCGAACAAATCATCGATCCGAGGTAAGGGGTAACGGTTCTTGATTGTCACTTTGTTCAACTCACGGTAGTCGATACACATGCGAAACGTGCCATCCTTCTTCTTTACAAATAAGACCGGAGCTCCCCAGGGTGAGAAGCTTGGTCAGATGAAACCCTTGTCCAGCAACTCCTGCAGCTGGTTGGACAGTTCCTGCATCTCCGAAGGTGCCAGTCGATATGGTGCTCGTGCAATAGGCGCTGCTCCCGGCACAAGGTCTATGCGGAACTCCACCTGTCGAGGTGGTGGTAGTCCTGGTAGATCCTCAGGGAATACGTCGGGATAGTCGCATACGACTGGGATGTCTTCTATTTTCTTCTCCTCTCCAGTCTTGTCGGTGATAAGCGCCAGAATGGCTGTGTATCCCTTTCGTAAGCATTTGTGAGCTTTCATGCACGAGATGATGTTCAGAGGAGTGTCACTCCTTTCGCCCTTGATATTTAGAGTTTCTCTGCCAGGGAGAGGTATGCGCACAACCTTGTCGTGGCAAATGATTTCGGCCTAGTTTTCAGACAACCAATCCATGCCCACTACAACATTAAAACTGCCTAGTGTAACCGGCATGAGGTCGATCTTAAATTTATGGCCTGCTAGCTCTAAAGTACATTCTTTAAGAATGTGCTTAGTCAAAATCAATTTACCATCAGCTAGCTCTACTGTATATTCAACATCTAAGGGTGTTGGGGTAATAGTAAGTATCTCACTAAAATCCTTAGATATAAAGCTTTTCTCATCTCCAGTATCAAACAACACAGATGCATAATTATCGTTTAAGAGATACGTACCAGTTGCAAGGTTGGGATCTTTTCTGGCCTCCTTTGCCCCGATCACAAAGGCTCGTCCCTTCGGACCGTTGTCGTTCCCATTATTGTTGTTCTTCAGATGCGGGCAGTCCCTCTTGAAGTGCCCTGGCTTTCCACATTCGAAGCAGCCTTTCGGTGCCTCGAGTTATTGTTGTTGTGGCTGTTGGGTCTTTGTACGCAGTTCACCCCTGCAGTCTTTGGCAAGGTGCCCACCTTTTCCACACCGTTGACATCGTATGGAACCACATTGCCCCAAAACATGGTGTAAGTTGCATTTGTTGCACTTGGGGTGTTGACCTGCATAGGTTCCTGGACTTTGGTTGGTGGGGATGGGTGGTGCGTATGCTTGAGACGAACCAAGCTTACGTTGTTGTGGTGGGGGTTGGAGAGTGGAAGTCTTGCTCAAGGTGTCATCCCATTTGCGTTTGCCCTTGTCATTGGTTGTGGTTACAGCACCGCGGGGTGGTAAGAGTCCTTGTGCAACAGCCGAGTAAGTGAGCTTGTGAGTTAGTCGCACGACCTGTTGCATGGTGATGGGGTCAGCAGAGAGTACCATTCCTTGGATTTGAGGTGGCAGTCCATCAATGTACTTCTCTATATGTTTGAAGGGTGGGGTTGCCATTTCCGGGCACAGATTTGCTAACTCATAAGACCTGGCAGTGTAGGCCTCAACCTCGGAACCAATCATCTTGTGGTTCCAGAACTCGGTCTCAAGTTTCTGTACCTCACCACAAGGGCAGTACTCGCGGTTCAACATTTGCTTAAAGTTATCCCAAGGCAGAGCGTTGGCTGCATCAAGCCCTAGGTTCTGAACGTTGGCATTCCACCAAGTGAGGGCAGCTCCCTCAAATGTTCCAGCAGCGAACTTGACCTGTCCTCGTTCCTGCAGTTGCTCATGGCGAAGGCTGATTCCGCCTTCTCAATCCAACGCAATAGTCCAACGGCACCCTCTGCACCACTGAAGGAGTGGGGTTTGCAATCCAGGAACATCTTGAATGTGCAGAGAGGTGGGTTAGGATTTGCTCCTGAGATATGCAAAGAGTAGAGTTGGGTAAGTATCAGGTAAATGTGTTGAATTGGAAACAAGTGATTGTGATTCAAGGTGAATATGAAAAGGATTCTTCACCTTGGTTCAGTAGGTTTTGGTTACGGGCAGCTTCCCGTGCAGCAAGTACCTCCTCAACCCGTTCGTTGATGAGGGCGTTCAACTCAGCTTGAGTCAGGTTGATGTTTCCACGTCCACCCGCATTCCTGCGTCCTCCACGTCTCCCAGCCATGATCTTCATAGCGAGAATAAGTGTTAGTGTTTGCCCAATGACTAATGTAGTGTGTGCAATAGGTACTCGTAAGGAGCATGTATAGCGATCGGCTTCCACCGTCATGTGTAGTCACATGCGGTGACGATGATGACGCCATTTGCTATGGTGCACGTAATAAGCGCGTGTGTACAATCATGTATGCCGGTATCACAATACTAAGCACTAAGTGTTGTGTGGAGACTAGTGGTTATAGACTAAGTTCACTAAATGCAAACCTAATTCGCAATAACCGGAGTCTCTGATACCAATCTGTCGCACCCCGAGAAATCCCGTCCCTTCTGGGGCGCGAGCGGCGGCAGATTGTCAGGATCGCAGTCTCCGGTCACACAACATGCGAGACCTATATGTCTGGTTTCATACATACGTCCAATAACTTGGATAAAACAGTTTGTAAAAATCAGAGTTGCGGAAGTAAAATATAAGTCAACAAAACAGTTTAATATTCATAGATAGCGGAAGCGTTAACTTAAAACGGTTTTCAAATTGTTAAGTAACAATAGTTGCGGAAGCGATTAAAGTTGTTTAACATTGCACAACACATCAAATACGACACTTAAATAGATGCGTGCGACTCCAGCCTAGCATCCTATTCCTTGTGCGCGTGCCTTAGTTACCTGAGAAAACATGCGAGTAAAGGTCAACACAAAGGTTGGTGAGAGCACAGGTTTGTAATCAGCAGTAAACATCAAAATGTTTAAAGTAAGAGTTTTGCATATTTACATATCATTACAATGCAGTATTGATTGATAGCTAGTCAATACAGTTATATTATATTGTGGATGGTACCGAAGCTGACAGTTTGTGCCTCCCGCCATGTCCATCACAAGACTATGGCAAAGTGTTGGTCAATATTGCACTGTTCTGACCTCCAGTCGGGTGTAGTGGGGCTTGTCAGGCCCAATAGTACTATTCAAGATTACCATGCTAGGCGTTATGCTATTAACGGTCCGAGGAGTGTCGTGAGGACTTTTAGTTGTGATAGGGGCCCACACATATACATATAATGATAAAGCATGTCCATACGTAAATAAAATGAGTTGTTGTTCAAAAACAGTTGTAGTGCAATGTTTTCTCCCCCAAAGGTAGAAAAGATAAAAAGGGGCCGTGAACTCGCCTGATAGTAGTTCCGGTATGTGTGAATGTTCGCGTCTGCGAGAGCTAGCACCTGCTAGTATGCACCTATGACCATATAGGTGTGAGTATGTGTTTTGTGATGTGTTGTAATCCATACAACTCCAAGTGTCGGTGTGCTCAACCGAGTGTATGTGTTAACTAGTGAGACTCGACGAATCGTTGGTGACACGATTGTTGTGTTTATGTGCCTTGATGCACATAAGACACCAACATGCATCCTATGACTCTAATCACATAAGTTACCATTTTTAGAAAGTTTCCATTTAAGGAAGTGTGGTTATGAAATTCCATTTCATAAAACTAATAACTTTCAATATGTTTATAAAACACGTTTAAACTCTTAAAACATGTCGTTTGCGCATAAATCACCATTTATGCCGTTTTACCCAAATAAAGTTTCCTTATTTGGAAAGTATTCGTTTAAAAGCTCGTTTTCACAAAACGAAGTTTCCAATATGTTTAGAAATCATTTTTAAACATATTTCAAGAATCAAAGTTCATCAAATCTTTCAAAAACATCAAAAGCCCTCTTTTGATTTTTAAAAGTTTCCATTTATAGTAAGTTTACACAAAACCGTGTTTTGACAAGAATCAAATATCCCAATGTGTTTCTAAACACTCCAATACACATTTAACAACATCTAGACATGTCTAACATGTCTAGATCATCACAAATCCAAGACTTGCAACATAAAAGTTTCCTTTTATAGCAAGTGCTCCAAAACATCGACAAATCAACCAATAACTCAACATCCTCAAATCTAATCATTCTAAACTATGAAATCAGTAAATCCATAACAATAACACACAACAAATCACCAACAAATCCAAGCACCATAACCAAATGGAGTTGCATGTGGGTTATAACCCATTGCATGTATGATCTAACCATAGATAAACAAGATAACTACCTTAGCAACTTGAATTCGTGGTGCGAGAGGTTTTGGAAACTTGAATGAAGGCTGATGTTAGGATCTTGGCTTGTTGGTGGCTTCCACTACTTCCCCTTGGACTCCAATACCTTCAAATCTCCCAATGGTGGCTTCAATATGAATTCCTGATGGTTTGAGGGTGGATTCAGGTGGGTTTTGGTCGATCTAAAGTGGCAATACTCGGAGAAGGACATGAGAAACCGAGTGAAATGAATGGGGTTGGTTTTTAAAAGAAATTTGATCTGCATGGCCTTCGCGTACCGCGAAGGCCGATCAAAAATGTTTATCGCGTACCGCGATGGGATTCGGGAGTCTCGACTCCCGGTTTGCGCCGCGTACCGAGAAGCCTTTTGCCGAGGGATCGTCGCGTACCGCGATGGGTCCTTTTCCTTGTTTTTCGATTTCGTTGATACGATTTCGCTCGTAGTTGATTCCTACGTTTATCCTAAACATCTAATGCACGTTTAAGCACATAAATACAAAGTAGCACATAAGTTTGATTGATCACCAACGTTTTTGAGACTCGTGTGTGTGTTTTGATAATTCATCGAATTATCTTTGATAGTTTGTGTTGGTGTGTAACGAAGTGTTTGCACGCTTGATTAATCCTAATCAACGTGTAATGCACAATTCAATAACTCCTAGAATTATTGTCTTGTGTTAGTGTTGTGTTTGCCACACTTGGTTTACAAAACCAATGTGCAATGTACGATTCGACAGTTCCTCAGACTATCGTTTCATAGTTGTTTGTGTTCACTCATCTAATTAAACATAATTAAATGAAATGCAACAAGTATGAATGTGAAATGTAAAGAAAATAAGAGTTGCAATTTACCTGAAATTGCCGGGTGTCACATCATCCCCTTGTTGGAAGAAATTTCGTCCCGAAATTTGGTTCTTGTTGGTGGTGTTTGAGAAACAAGAGTGTTTGAGAAGCAAAAATTTTCTGGTTGTCACATCATCCCCGTGTTGAAAGGAATTTCGTCCCGAAATTTATTTGTTGGTGTCGGCGTTCGACGTTGTCTGCTTGAAGAGATGGGGATATTTGCGCATCATCTGATCCTCACGCTCCCACGTGAATTCAGGTCCGCGTTTCGAGTTCCATCGGACTTTGACAATGGGTATCTTGCTCTGTTTGAGTTGTTTGACCTCACTGTCCATGATTTCAACCGGTTCTTCCACGAACCGTAGTTGCTCATCCACCTGGATCTCATCCAGTGGAACTATAAGTGTCTTATCTGATAAGCACTTCTTCAGATTCGAGACATGAAATACATTGTGAACTCCGTCGAGTTCGGCTGGTAAGTTGAGTTGGTATGCCACTGGACCAATCCTTTTCAGGATCTCGAAAGGTCCAATATACCGTGGGTTCAGTTTGCCTCGTTTACCAAAACGAATGACGCCTTTCCATGGCGAAACTTTTAGAAGGACTTTGTCTCCTACCTGAAATTCCAAAGGCTTTTGGCGTTTGTCGGCATAGCTCTTTTGACGATCACGAGCTGCTGCCATGCGATTTCTGATTTGCACGATTTTCTCCGTCGTTTCGTGTACAAGTTCCGGGCCAGTGAGCTGACTGTCGCCCACTTCCGCCCAGCAGATGGGTGATCGGCATTTCCTGCCATAGAGTGCCTCAAAAGGCGCGGCTTTGATGCTTGTATGGTAACTGTTGTTGTAGGAGAACTCCACCAATGGTAAGTGGGTTTCCCAGCTGTTGCAGAAGTCCACTACGCACGCTCGTAGCATATCTTCAAGGGTTTGTATTGTGCATTCACTCTGGCCATCAGTTTGTGGGTGGTATGCTGTACTCATATCCAATCGTGTGCCAAGCGATTTTTGTAATGATTTCCAGAAGTTAGAAGTGAATCTGGCGTCTCGATCTGAAATAATGGAGATTGGCACTCCGTGTCGCGAGACTACTTCTTTGACATAGATTCTGGCTAGCTTTTCCATTTTGTCATTCTCTTTGATCGCAAGGAAGTGTGCTGACTTAGTCAGTCGGTCCACAATTACCCAGATAGTGTCACATCCACTAGGAGTACGGGGTAATTTGGTAATGAAATCCATGGATATTTGTTCCCATTTCACATGGGGATCTCGGGTTGTGTGAGTAATCCAGAGGGTTTCTGGTACTCGATCTTGACTTTGGCACAAGTCAAGCACTTGCCCACGTAGGTGGCGATGTCGGCTTTCATGTGTGGCCAACAGTATAGTACCTTCAGATCGGGATACATCTTATCAGATCCAGGGTGAATGGAATATCGGGGTTTGTGAGCCTCGTCCATCACAAGGTCTCGTAGGTTTCCGTGACGTGGAACCCAGATGCGTTCCATGAAATAAAGTAAGCCATCGGCTTTTTCCGTAAGTTGTTGTTCCATTCCCCTTAGTGATTCAGCCGCTAAGTTTTCAGGTTTCAGTGCCTCCACCTGGGCATTACGTATCTGTTCAGGGAGGTTGGGAAGGATTGTGAGCTGTAAAGCTCGTACCCTCTTGGGTTTCGAAGTGTTTTTCCGGCTTAGAGCATCGGCCACCACATTGGCCTTCCCCGGGTGATACTTGATAGCACACTCATAGTCGTTTAGGAGTTCGAGCCAGCGACGTTGTCGCATGTTCAGTTCCTTCTGCTCGAATATGTGTTGGAGACTCTTATGATCAGTGTATATCGTACACTTTGTACCATATAGGTAGTGTCTCCAGATCTTGAGTGCAAATACCACGGCTCCAAGTTCCAAGTCGTGGGAGGTGTAGTTCTTCTCGTGGACTTTTAGTTGTCAAGAAGCATATGCGATCACCTTTTCTCGCTGCATTAGCACGTAGCCGAGCCCTTGTATTGAGGCATCGCAATATACAACGAAATCGTCCGTTCCATCAGGAAGTGATAGGATAGGTGCACTACAGAGCTTCTGTTTGAGAAGTTGGAATGGAGCTTCTTGTTTGTCAGTCCAGAGATACCTCTTGTCCTTATGGGTTAAGGCTGTGAGTGGTTGGGCTATCTTTGAAAATCCTTCGATAAATCGCCGATAGTAGCCTGCCAAGCCTAGGAATTGTCGCACCTCCGTTGGGGTCTTTGGTGCTTCCCAGTTCTTGATCGCCTCTATCTTAGATTTATCCACATGAATCCCTTGTTCGTTTACAACATGTCCTAAGAATTGGACTTCTCGAATCCAGAAGTCGCATTTGGAGAGTTTAGCGTACAGCTTCTCTTGTCGTAGCAATTCAAGAGCCAATTGAAGATGCTCTTTGTGTTCTTCCTGGGTTTTGGAGTAGATGAGAATGTCATCTATAAAGACAATGATAAACTTGTCGAGGTATGGTTTGCACACTCTATTCATGAGATCCATGAATACTGCGGGTGCGTTTGTCAGCCCAAACGGCATAACCAAAAACTCATAATGGCCATACCGAGTGCGAAAAGCAGTCTTGGGGATATCTTCTTCCTGAATCCTCAACTGATGGTACCTAGATCGCAGATCGATCTTAGAGTAGTAACTTGATCCTTGTAGTTGATCGAACAAATCATCGATCCGAGGTAAGGGGTAACGGTTCTTGATTGTCACTTTGTTCAACTCACGGTAGTCGATACACATGCGAAACGTGCCATCCTTCTTCTTTACAAATAAGACCGGAGCTCCCCAGGGTGAGAAGCTTGGTCTGATGAAACCCTTGTCCAGCAACTCCTGCAGCTGGTTGGACAGTTCCTGCATCTCCGAAGGTGCCAGTCGATATGGTGCTCGTGCAATAGGCGCTGCTCCCGGCACAAGGTCTATGCGGAACTCCACCTGTCGAGGTGGTGGTAGTCCTGGTAGATCCTCAGGGAATACGTCGGGATAGTCGCATACGACTGGGATGTCTTCTATTTTCTTCTCCTCTCCAGTCTTGTCGGTGATAAGCGCCAGAATGGCTGTGTATCCCTTTCCTAAGCATTTGTGAGCTTTCATGCACGAGATGATGTTCAGAGGAGTGTCACTCCTTTCGCCCTTGATATCTAGAGTTTCTCTGCCAGGGAGAGGTATGCGCACAACCTTGTCGTGGCAAATGATTTCGGCCTGGTTTTCAGACAACCAATCCATGCCCACTACAACATCAAAACTGCCTAGTGTAACTGGCATGAGGTCGATCTTAAATTTATGGCCTGCTAGCTCTAAAGTGCATTCTTTAAGAATGTGCTTAGTCACAATCAATTTACCATCAGCTAGCTCTACTGTATATTCAGCATCTAAGGGTGTTGGGGTAATAGTAAGCATCTCACTAAAATCCTTAGATATAAAGCTTTTCTCAGCTCCAGTATCAAACAACACAGATGCATAATTATCGTTTAAGAGATACGTACCAGTTGCAAGGTTGGGATCTTTTCTGGCCTCCTTTGCCCCGATCACAAAGGCTCGTCCCTTCGGACCGTTGTCGTTCCCATTATTGTTGTTCTTCAGATGCGGGCAGTCCCTCTTGAAGTGCCCTGGCTTTCCACATTCGAAGCAGCCTTTCGGTGTCTCGAGTTGTTGTTGTTGTGGCTGTTGGGTCTTTGTACGCAGTTCACCCCTGCAGTCTTTGGCAAGGTGCCCACCTTTTCCACACCGTTGACATCGGATGGAACCACATTGCCCCAAAACATGGTGTAAGTTGCATTTGTTGCACTTGGGGTGTTGACCTGCATAGGTTCCTGGACTTTGGTTGGTGGGGATGGGTGGTGCGTATGCTTGAGACGAACCAAGCTTACGTTGTTGTGGTGGGGGTTGGAGAGTGGAAGTCTTGCTCAAGGTGTCATCCCATTTGCGTTTGCCCTTGTCATTGGTTGTGGTTACAGCACCGCGGGGTGGTAAGAGTCCTTGTGCAACAGCCGAGTCAGTGAGCTTGTGAGTTAGTCGCACGGCCTGTTGCATGGTGATGGGGTCAGCAGAGAGTACCATTCCTTGGATTTGAGGTGGCAGTCCATCAATGTACTTCTCTATATGTTTGAAGGGTGGGGTTGCCATTTCCGGGCACAGATTTGCTAACTCATAAGACCTGGCAGTGTAGGCCTCAATGTCACACCCCGAGCTGGCGGGGTAGGATCGGGTTTCCCCGACGGGCGGTAGGTTCCCGGGGCACGATATCATGAGTGATAATCGAAGTGATCAGATTCTTTACATTGCACATGATGTCAATGAGAAATGCTAAATATAATAGAATTACAAAGTTAAATTACAGTAGTATCGTTTATAATTTAACAATGTAAATCTATTGTAAACATCAATAAATGACTATCTTGTATTTACACAAGATATACAAAATAATTTGTATAATGATGTCTTCAAAAGTATGCAGGTCCAAAATGCTAGTCTTCTATATGAAGTCCTAGTCCAAAAGAAATGACTTCCAAATTGACCTGTTCATCACCTGAGAAGTCATGCAAAAACAAAAGTCAACACATGGTTGGTGAGTTCATATAGTTTTTAGTAATTGAAAATGATTTGAAAACCTCCTTTGGTAAAGACCCTAACCTCATTAACACCACATGTAATATCCGAATCGGTATGCTTATATATAGGGCATATGTAGGGTCGAACTTACCGCCCGCCCAGCCACCGTCCCACCACATACTAATCCGTATATGACACTGTTGTTAATGATAATTAAGCATTTTTACCCTTATCACAATTCCATAAGTTCCTCGGTTTGTTGTCCCTGTCATTACAATCATTTGAAATCCATGTTGATTTCACAAGTTCATCACACATTATGATCAACTACAGTAATTGTATAAACAGTTATAAATGCTTAATTAAATAAATAAATAAACATTTAATAAAATCTAAGTCCTAATGATTGGGGCCTGTGGTCATACTCGAGTAGACTAGTCTGTCAATCTAGGTACTTAGTAGTTAGGAAAACTGTAAATATCCTCAAACATACGACCTACAAGTCAAACGGTCTAGCTAGGACTTCTTGAAATGTAGGATTTCATGTTTCGTCTGTTTTGGAGTATGCTATCTCTGATATTTCCCAGGTTTTCCCTTGAAAATGATTTATTGATTCGTCTGATTCTGTCACAAGATGTACTTGATACGTTGATCATAGAATACTAGATTTATTGATCGATTGTACACTTGATTCGTTATTCAACAAACAATTGGTTTGTAGAACATTGAATGTTGTCTTTGCAAAGATTGTTTTGTTTGATTTCTTGAAGTCCCACACTTGTTTGTCAAAATGTTTGGTTTGATTTCCTTGAATTCACCCACTTGATTTGTCAAAATGTTTGGTTTGATTCCTTGAATTCACCCACTTGATTTGTCAAAATGTTTAGTTTGATTTGTTTGAATTGTTTAGTTCAACCCAATTATTCACTTAGTTTATAAGTAAATAAGCTTAGTAAAACTTACATAAAATCTTCCTAGACATGTCTAGGATAACATTTATATATATGTAAAACATATAACTTTGAAAGGCATTTAAGTAAACAATTTAAATAAACAGTTTACTCATGCTTCTCAGCCCCGCGTTTTAAAACAAAATGTTAGAAAAGGGGCAATGAACTCACCTGTGCAGCTATGTAATTTGATCTAACACAAAATGCGCGCTCCTGTATGTAAGCTAAGTATCTTCAGTTCCTGAGTTGTTTTATAAGAGTTCGAATATAATAAGTACACATAGTAGTCGTTGTGCCTAAGGTTTGAGTCTTGTTGTGTGTGCAACTAAGTGTCTTAGTACTAAGTGTATCTAAGGTCTAAGCTATCTTAATTACCTTTCTCATGATCCCAATTCCCGTGGTTAATTAAAATAGCGCTCTTTTATATTTTAGAAAATTTTGGCAGAGTTTCCTTTGTTTTTAGAGCAAATCCAGACAATTATATTGTCTATTTTACAACAAAATCCCAATCAATGATATTACATTTACTTTTATAACTAACTAAATTTAAAAGAAACCAATGAAAATTTTAAATTACATTTCAAATTAACAAAATTTTAGAAAAGTATTGAACTAAGTTTTAAATAAATTCACAATGTCTTCATTTTAATCAAACATCATTACTTGAGTCCAATTAACATTTGATGTGTGTTGGGTTAATTAAGCCCCATTGGGCCCACTTTGGCCCAATTGAACATCCTTGAATTTATGTTATTTGATTTCAAGACTTGAACCTTTGAATTTTCTTGATCTCATGAAAGTATTATCCGGTTATTATGCCATCTCATGACCATTAACAATTCTTGTTGAATTGTTATTGCATGTTAACAATTATGTTGTTGTAGTAATCTCCCACCCATGAACCCATGAAATTCCTAAGTTATCTACTCCATGCATAGCTTACGTGGGTACCCATGCGCACACATACACTCACAATACATATTACACGCATGCATGGGTTCTTGCATTCCTATTCTAACCATGTTAAGCAACATTTAGGTCCAACACCCTGATTATGGCAGTGAACCTTTCTTGACCAGCCACTAAGGTTCGGCTGGCTCCAAAGATGTAAGGGTTCGGAAACTGGTTTAACTCAAAAGGTTCGGCATCTAAGTGTTCTGCATCATCCCAAAGCAGCAAACCCTTGATGGAGTGACCTTAGGTTCGGCTAACTTAACAAGGTTCGGTTGAGGGTTCGTGAGTTGCATGACTAGGATTCGGCTAGATATGAGGTTCGTCCAGGGTTGATGAAGAGTAATAGGTTCGCTGCATACAATGAGGTTCGTGAGCAGTTAGATTCGGCTACAACTAGGTTCGGTGGTTAGGTGGCTAGCAACAGGTTCGCGACAGTGTGCCCAGGTTCGTAGCAGGCGTTAGGGTTCATGAATCAGGGGTTGCAAGGTTCGTCGCAGAGGCCATGCTGGCTTTACAGGTTCGTTGCAGGAACCATGCAGGGTTCGGCTGCATCAAATGGCTCGTGTAAGGTTCGGCTAGCGAACCTGCATCATCAACCAGCTCCCTAGCCCCACGAACCTGCAACTTCTTCCCTGTTCTAGTGCCAATCGGTTACATCACAAATCCTACCCTATTCCTAGTTGATTATTCGAGTCATCTAGGTGCTTACTAGTGTGTAAAATGGCTACAACATCGATGAAAACCCTAAGGATTGTAACATATTATAAAACCGAATTTAAAGTGGTTATTTACCTCAGATCTTGTGGATAGAACCTCAAAATGCTTGTACTTCCGTGATCTACAGGAAGAAAGGATCGTAATGACACTAAATTTGATCGAATCCGACTTGAAACGAGTGAGATCTTCTAGAGAGAAGTTGAGAGAAAACTTTTTAGAGAGAGAGAGTGTGAGAACGAAAATGTGAGTAAAAATGGGGGTCTTGGTGGTGGGTGGTGACATAAATGTTTCATTAAATGTGTTAAAATATATCCGGATGTTCGGTCTCGTTCGGTTTCGCGTAAAGTACCGGTTCGCGTAGCTTTCGCGACTAAACGACACGATTATAAAATTAGAAATCTTTTAATCATTTTAGGTTGTGATTCCTAATAAATTAACTAATATCTTCTTATTTATTATAATATTTAAAACATAATTAACTGTTTAAATCGAAATGTGCGGTTGTCGCGCGTATTCGTCCGGATCGTCACCCGTACAAACACTACGATAACTATACCTTTCAATCTTGTTTTCTAATTATAGAATATCATTTAGAACGTTAAACTTTCAGGTTTATTCGTACAGATCGTCACCAATACGAATAACCCGTCAATTTAGCATTTACTTAACGATATTCGTGTGTTTTGTTCTGTAAAGCCTCACATACGTTTCTACATAATATAATCCTAACCAAATAATCACCTGATGGTTCTGTATTGCCAGACAATTAGCTGACTCAAGAACCATTGTTCTGAACTGTGTTTCTGTTAAATGTTTCTGAATTTGTTCTATGATAACACAAAATGACAATGATAAATGATATGAATCTGAAACGTACTGAAATGTATATGATTCGTACCTGTTTTACTGTTCATGTACTGTAGAGATCACTGTTCCGGTAACGGTTTCGGCACTGATGTTACACTCAACCTCGGAACCAATCATCTTGTGGTTCCAGAACTCGGTCTCAAGTTTCTGTACCTCACCACGAGGGCAGTACTCGCGGTTCAACATTTGCTTAAAGTTATCCCAAGGCAGAGCGTTGGCTGCATCAAGCCCTAGGTTCTGAACGTTGGCATTCCACCAAGTGAGGGCAGCTCCCTCAAATGTTCCAGCAGCGAACTTGACCCTGTCCTCGTTCCTGCAGTTGCTCATGGCGAAGGCTGATTCCGCCTTCTCAATCCAACGCAATGGTCCAACGGCACCCTCTGTACCGCTGAAGGAGTGGGGTTTGCAATCCAGGAACATCTTGAATGTGCAGAGAGGTGGGTTAGGATTTGCTCCTGAGATATGCAAAGAGTAGAGTTGGGTAAGTATCGGGTAAATGTGTTGAATTGGAAACAAGTGATTGTGATGCAAGGTGAATATGAAAAGGATTCTTCACCTTGGTTCAGTAGGTTTTGGTTATGGGCAGCTTCCCGTGCAGCAAGTACCTCCTCAACCCGTTCATTGATGAGGGCGTTCAACTCAGCTTGAATCAGGTTGATGTTTCCACGTCCACCCGCATTCCTGCGTCCTCCACGTCTCCCAGCCATGATCTTCATAGCGAGAATAAGTGTTAGTGTTTGCCCAATGACTAATGTAGTGTGTGCAATAGGTACTCGTAAGGAGCATGTATAGCGATCGGCTTCCACCGTCATGTGTAGTCACATGCGGTGACGATGATGACGCCATTTGCTATGGTGCGCGTAATAAGCGTGTGTGTACAATCATGTATGCCGGTATCACAATACTAAGCACTAAGTGTTGTGTGGAGACTAGTGGTTATAGACTAAGTTCACTAAATGCAAACCTAATTCGCGATAACCGGAGTCTCTGATACCAATCTGTCGCACCCCGAGAAATCCCGTCCCTTCTGGGGCGCTAGCGGCGGCAGATTGTCAGGATCGCAGTCTCCGGTCACACAACATGCGAGACCTATATGTCTGGTTTCATACATACGTCCAATAACTTGGATAAAACAGTTTGTAAAAATCAGAGTTGCGGAAGTAAAATATAAGTTAACAAAACAGTTTAATATTCATAGATAGCGGAAGCGTTAACTTAAAACGGTTTTCAAATTGTTAAGTAACAATAGTTGCGGAAGCGATTAAAGTTGTTTAACATTACACAACACATCAAATGATAATCAATGTTTAGTAAACTACGACACTTAAATAGATGCATGCGACTCCAGCCTAGCATCCTATTCCTTGTGCGCGTGCCTTAGTTACCTGAGAAAACATGCGAGTAAAGGTCAACACAAAGGTTGGTGAGAGCACAGGTTTGCAATCAGCAGTAAACATCAAAATGTTTAAAGTAAGAGTTTTGCAGATTTACATATCATTACAATGCAGTATCGATTGATAGCTAGTCAATACAGTTATATTATATTGTGGATGGTACCGAAGCTGACAGTTTGTGCCTCCCGCCATGTCCATCACAAGACTATGGAAAAGTGTTGGTCAATATTGCACTGTTCCGACCTCCAGTCGGGTGTAGTGGGGCTTGTCAGGCCCAATAGTACTATTCAAGATTACCATGCTAGGCGTTATGCTATTAACGGTCCGAGGAGTGTCGTGAGGACTTTTAGTTGTGATAGGGGCCCACACATATACATATAATGATAAAGCATGTCCATACGTAAATAAAATGAGTTGTTGTTCAAAAACAGTTGTAGTGCAATGTTTTCTCCCCCAAAGGTAGAAAAGATAAAAAGGGGCCGTGAACTCCCCTGATAGTAGTTCCGGTATGTTTGAATGTTCGCGTCTGCGAGAGCAAGCACCTGCTAGTATGCACCTATGACCATATAGGTGTGAGTATGTGTTTTGTGATGTGTTGTAATCCATACAACTCCAAGTGTCGGTGTGCTCAACCGAGTGTATGTGTTAACTAGTGAGACTCGACGAATCGTTGGTGACACGATTGTTGTGTTTATGTGCCTTGATGCACATAAGACACCAACATGCATCATATGACTCTAATCACATAAGTTACCATTTTTAGAAAGTTTCTCATTTAAGGAAGTGTGGTTATGAAATTCCATTTCATAAAACTAATAACTTCCAATATGTTTATAAAACACGTTTAAACTCTTAAAACATGTCGTTTGCGCATAAATCACCATTTATGCCGTTTTACCCAAATAAAGTTTCCTTATTTGGAAAGTTTTCGTTTAAAAGCTCGTTTTCACAAAACGAAGTTTCCAATATGTTTAGAAATCATTTTTAAACATATTTCAAGAATCAAAGTTCATCAAATCTTACAAAAACATCAAAAGCCCTCTTTTGATTTTTAAAAGTTTCTATTTATAATAAGTTTACACAAAACCGTGTTTTGACAAAAATCAAATATCCCAATGTGTTTCTAAACACTCTAATACACATTTAACAACATCTAGACATGTCTAACATGTCTAGATCATCACAAATCCAAGACTTGCAACATAAAAGTTTCCTTTTATAGCAAGTGCTCCAAAACATCGACAAATCAACCAATAACTCAACATCCTCAAATCTAATCATTCTAAACTATGAAATCAGTAAATCCATAACAGTAACACACAACAAATCACCAACAAATCCAAGCACCATAACCAAATGGAGTTGCATATGGGTTATAACCCATTGCATGTACGATCTAACCATAGATAAACAAGATAACTACCTTAGCAGCTTGAATTCGTGGTGCGACAGGTTCTGGAAACTTGAATGAAGGCTGATGTTAGGATCTTGGCTTGTTGGTGGCTTCCACTACTTCCCCTTGGACTCCAATACCTTCAAATCTCCCAATGGTGGCTTCAATATGAATTCCAGATGGTTTGAGGGTGGATTCAGGTGGGTTTTGGTCGATCTAAAGTGGCAATACTCGGAGAAGGACAAGAGAAACCGAGTGAAATGAATGGGGTTGGTTTTTAAAAGAAATTTGATCTGCATGGCCTTCGCGTACCGCGAAGGCCAATCAAAAATGTTTATCGCGTACCGCGATGGGATTCGGGAGTCTCGACTCCCGGTTTGCGCCGCGTACCGCGAAGCCTTTCGCCGAGGGACCGTCACGTACCGCGATGGGTCCTTTTCCTTGTTTTTCGATTTCGTTGATACGATTTCGCTCGTACTTGATTCCTACGTTTATCCTAAACATCTAATGCACGTTTAAGCACATAAATACAAAGTAGCACATAAGTTTGATTGATCACCAACGTTCGTGAGACTCGTGTGTGTGTTTTGATAATTCATTGAATTATCTTTGATAGTTTGTGTTGGTGTGTAACGAAGTGTTTGCACGCTTGATTAATCCTAATCAACGTGTAATGCATAATTCAATAACTCCTCGAATTATTGTCTTGTGTTAGTGTTGTGTTTGTCACACTTGGTTTACAAAACCAATGTGCAATGTACGATTCGACAGTTCCTCAGACTATCGTTTCGTAGTTGTTTGTGTTCACTCATCTAATTAAACATAATTAAATGAAATGCAACAAGTATGAATGTGAAATGTAAAGAAAATAAGAGTTGCAATTTACCTGAAATTGCCGGGTGTCACAAATTCACTATTAATTGGATAAAACCCCGTTTAAACCTCAATTTATTTACTAACCTTTAATCAATAAATCCTATTAGATAATAAAGTTCATCATATTAAACTTTGTTTATTTAATCAATTAATTATCTCAATAATTAATTTCCACCATTTTATTATTTCATAAATAATAAAAGTCAACTCGACAAAACTGACAATTCGTGATCATATATTATGTTTAACAATTAAACATCAAGTTGTTGCCCTGCAAAGTATAACTCTTTGGATCATACCTTTCATAGCAACGTTGAACTTATCGTTAATCGGGTATCCAACATTTAGATCCTAGATCTTGAATCTAGAATGCCTTAGAAATCTATTTTAAACTTGTGCACAATTTGAACTAGGGCAGCGCTGAATCGACCCAAATGGTGTGCTCGTGCTCGACTCATTTTCAAACTGAGCAGCTCGACTTGGTTCGGATTTGTAGAAACGAGCCAAATGTTGTGCTCGTCGCTCGGCTCATTTTAAAACCGAGCGGCTCGGCTTGGTTCAGTTTTGCTCGGTTTAAAAATAAAATTTAACGCGGCGAATAACTACCAACTTCCATCTAGTTGGTTATTATTGTTACATATCAACACTCACATTAACAACTAATAATCCCAAACCACAACAATCAAATTTCAGATTAAAGGAAGCATGCTCAGTAGCAATAATCTCAAGCAATGATAAAAAAATTTTCAAAACATAATCCAAGGAGCCTAAACCTCTAAAAGCACATCCAAAGATCAATACTAGTCTAAGCAAAAAGATCACAGCTAGGAGTGAACGATCGGCTGAGTATTGGGTATTTGGGAATTAGGTTTTAACGTGAAAAGTGAAACAAATGGATCTAGGAATTAGATTTATATTTTTAGGTATTATGTATTTGCCTATTTGGGTCTTTTGAAAGTAATTTAAATATAGAAAAATTATATTAGTTTTACATTAATAAAATATTATACATATATATATATATATATAATTTAGCTATACTTAAGCGAGTGAGCCAACCGAGCGACTAGCCAAGCAATCCAACTGAGCGACTATCCGAGCGAGCCAATCGAGCGACTATCCGAGCATGCAACGAGCGAGCTTACCTTGGCTCATGCGCGGCTCATTTATAAACCGAACAGAGCGTGCTCGGCTCTTTTAAAACCAAGCAAACTTCGAACGAGCTTTTTCCGAGCGAGAGTTGAGCAAGCAACGAGCGGCGAGCGGTTTGAACTGTCATAATTTGAACTATAAGGCTAGTATGTGTTCTTATGCCTAACTTGGTTAACTAAGGTTTGATCTGCAATAGTGCAATGTATGTTTCCACATTAAACCTTATCAGTTGATATGTTTATGATACATTATTTAACTTTGAACTATTAAACTATTTATCGAGTCAAATTTATAATTCTCACCAACTACTTTTGTAGTTGACATTTTCAACTTTCACCATGTTTCAGATGCAACTTAGAGAATTTTGGGATGAACACATAACATGCTTGGACTTTAGAAGCTTAATAATAGTTTGAACTTTATATTTGTTAGTTGAATTTGTTTGTTCGAACTTTGTTTACTTCGAATTGTCATACATTGTAATTTGGTTGCATTAAATATGAAATATTTAAGTTGATCATGAGATATTGAACAGTCACGTTCTATCCCCGACGTATTCCGCCGTCGGCAGGGGTGTGACAGTGATGAACAAGTTTAGTCACCAGGACTCAGGATACTTGCTAAGATGCCCAACTTAGAGCACCTAGCTGTTTTTGTGTGCATTTATTTTGATGACATCACATGAATCATTTTTGTATATCTTGTATATAGTTAGTTAAAAGATAGAATGCTTACAATAATTCTTTTGGTAATATGGTTAAATTATTGAACTCAAACATATGGAATTTAACTTTGTAATTCATATTGAATGTTTACTTTAGTTTTCCCATCATACATCATGTGCTATGAATACAATCTGATCATTTTGATTGCGAATCGCGCCCTGGGACAATTCTGCTCGACAGAAAAGTCGATCCAGTCCCCGGCACGGGTTGTGAAACAAAAAGAGGAAATACAGATGTTTTTTAGTGAAATGTTTTCGATAAAACAAATAGGCTATAGACCCTAACCTATTCATGTGGTTTGCACGGCACAGACATAAGACACCTGAAAGAAGTTTTTAAATAATCAAATACCACTTAAGCGACTTTATTAAAACATCCGAAAAACTTAATCTATCTATTTATTTATTATAATATATCAATGTTTTAATCTGTAACGACAGGTTTTAAGGGTCATGTGTATGTGTGTATTTATATTACTCAAAAAAGGGGAAAATTGTAACTACGGGTGAAAACCGTGTTTGAAACGGAGTTCCGGATTCTTTGGAATCGCAAAACGGAGAAAAATACAAAATTATCAAAATTTGGGAACCCTCGCGGTACGCCTAGGAAGACTTAGCCACTCTAGGCGGTACGCGAGGGGTCAAAATATCTGAGGACTCCGAGAACTCGCGCGGTACGCCTAGCCCTAATTCTCCACTCTAGGCGGCACGCGCGGAAGTAAAATGTATGAATCCTCCGTAGTCCCTCGCGGTTTGCCTACCCCCAAACCGCACTGCTAGGCGGTACGCGAGGGGTATGGCGGTTTGAAAAAAATGAGATTGAAATATCAGATCATGCAGTTCGTATATTTCTCTTTTTTCTCGAATATTTTCACCATAAAAATACACACAAACGAATTTTAATCATCTAAAATCAGTTTTGAAGGTACCAGATCGTCCGGATCGAGCCAGGGATCGTTTCTACAAGTCCTGATCATCGTTTCTATCCAAGAAATCCGTCCGATCAGGAAGAGGAGGTGAAGCTAGTTCTAGAAGACCTGGAAAGGAATTGGAGATTGTTGATAGCCCTCCAAATAAAGGTAAGTTACCCTTTTTGTTGAACTTGTAACTGTAGGATTGGGTGAGTCCACACTACAAGTATTTGTGCATTTAGCATATATGTGATTTATTGTTTTGATTGAATTGGATATAAATGGTTATAGTTAGTGTGGTTGTTGCAGTTGAATGATTTATAAGGGGTGTGAACATTCAACTAGTGATACTGATTGAGTTGATTTACAAGAGTGTAAACAACCATCATAATGTTGATGTTATGAGCTACAAAAGTGTAGATATTAACTTGGCTATGTGCATGCTTTGATTCACAATTGTGTGAACATAAGACTTGCAAAGCTAACGTAGTAGATTCATAAAAGTGTGAACAAAAGATGATCTACAAGAGTGTAGACATCCATTTTCAAGAGGCAAATTGGTTAAGTTTGACTTTTGAGAAATATGATGCACAATTGGAGTTTTGTATGCACATATGTGTTGTGTTAAATTATAATGTTTGCGCATGAACGGGAGATTTAATGGGTTTTTGGTGAAAACAACCCGTTAGTAAATCGTTTTGTGTTTGATTGAATAATGGTACCAAATTATATTTGGGACATTGTTAGTGTATCCATATGGTGTTATGGAATACACTTGAGGAAGTAGTGGGGTGATCTTACTTAGTTCTAACGAACTAATGGAGATTTAAAGGTGGTGTTTACAGGTACAAAAGAGTCTGGTGACCGGTGAAGGTGATCGGAATCGAACGTGGAGGCTCGAATGGTGGTTTTGTGGTGTACTCTGAAGATGATCGGAATCGAACGGTAAAGGTGATCGGAATCTATCAAAGGTGGTATTAACCCTACCAGATGGACCTGACGATTTTGTGGTGTACTCTGATGCATCTTATCTTGGGATGGTTGTGTACTTATGCAAAGGGGTAAGGTGATTGCCTATGCGTCGAGGCAACTGAAAGTTCATGAAGTAAGCTATCCTATACATGATCTAGAATTAGCAGCGGTGGTGTTTGCCTTAAAAATTTGGAGGCATTACTTGTACGGTATGAAAATAGAAAATTGCACAGAAACAGCTGAACTAAATAAAATTCATGATATCCTTCTTCCCTATCCTAATTCTCTAGAAAATGAACAGAAAATCGAAAGATCAGAAAAAAAATGTACAATTTACACTGATCACAAAAGCCAGAAATATTTCTTCACACAAAATGAATTAAATATGAGGCAAAGACGTTAGATAGAACTACTCAAGGATTATGATTGTGAAATCCTTTATCATCTGGGAAAAGCCAATGTGGTAGTGGATGCCTTGAGTAGGAAAGAAGAACATGAACCCATTCGGATTACAGCAATAAAGATTGTAATTTTCTCCGATTTAGTGGATCAAATTAAAGAAGATCAAGTTGAAGCTTTAAAAGAATAAAATTGGAAACGAGATCGAATAAAAGAGCAAGCTCCTAATCTGGATGAAGATAGTCGCAGTTTAAAGATAAGATGGGGTAGGGTGTGGATACCTCCCACGTGTTCTTTGAAAACTGATTTGATGGAGGAAGCTCATAAATCAAAATACTCAATTCATTCGGGAGCCACTAAAATGTATCGAGACATTCAGGTAAATTACTGGTGGCCATGTATGAGACGAGATATTGTTAAATATGTTGAAAAATGTTTAACTTATTTGCAAGTAATGGCTGAACATCAAAAGCCTTATGGCAAATTACAGCCTTTGGAGATTCCTATGTGGAAATGGGAACACATCACAATAGACTTAATTACTAAACTACCGAAAACCCGAAAGGGGTATGATACGATTTGGTTCATTGTGGATCGTTTGACTAAAAATGCTCATTTCATTCCTATTCATGAATCGTATTCTTTCGAGAAGATGGCTGAAGTGTATGTGAAAGAAATAGTGTCGAATCACGTGATATCAATGACGATTGTGTCCGATCAAGAGACACGATTTACTTCTCATTTTTGGAAGAATTTTCAAGAGGAATTGGGCACGAAATTGTTGTTGAGCACGATGTGTCATCCTCAGACTGATGGTCAATGTGAACGGACCATTCAGACACTGGAGGATATGTTACGAGCGTGTATTATTGATTTTAGAGGTAGTTGGGATGACTATCTACCTCTTGCAGAATTTTCGTATAACAACAGTTATCATTCCGGATTGGGAATGCCTCCATATGAAATGTTATATGGAAGGCGGTGTCATACTCCCGTTTTTGTGGAGAACTTGGCCCACGAGAGCTCGAAAATAAAGAAATACTTAAAGTTACGAATCAGTGAATTGATCAAATTCGAGCTCACTTAAAGGCGGCACAAGACCGTCAAAGTCGTATGCAGATAAACGAAGACGGTCGATTGAATTTCAAGTGGGAGACTTTGTGCTGTTAAAGATTTCCCCTTGGAAGGGTGTGATTCGTTTTCGTAAACGAGGGAAATTAAGCCCGCGTTTTATCGGACAATTTAGAATTATAGCTCGGATAGGTAGTGTTGCTTATCGCCTTGAGCTACCGGAAGAATTGAGTGGTATACATGATACTTTTCATGTGTCATATCTGAGAAAATGTCTTGATGATGAATCGGCTTATGTGCCACTAGAAGACTTAGAAATTGATGACAAGTTGAACTATGTGGAAAAGCAGGTAGCTATATTAGACAGAAAAGTCAAACATTTGAGAAACAAGTCCTTGAACCAGGTAAAGGTTCAATGGAAAAACAGAAGGAGATATGACGCCACGTGGGAGTCAGAATATGGGATGAGGAAATTTTATCCTTTTCTTTTTGATGTATAAACGGTTTCAAGGACGAAACCTTCGTAAGAGGAGGAGAATTTGTAACGACCGGTTTTTAATGGTCATGTGTATGTGTGTATTCATAATACTCAAAAATGGGAAAATTGTAACTACGGGTGAAAACCGTGTGTGAAACAGAGTGCCGGATTCTCTGGAATCGCAAAACGGAGAAAAATACAAAATTATCAAAATTTGGAAACCCTCGCGGTACGCCTAGGAAGACTTAGTCACTCTAGGCGGTATGCGAGGGGTCAAAATATTTGAGGCCTTCGAGAACCCGCGCGGTACGACTAGCCCCAATTGTCCACTCTAGGCGGCGTTCGCGGAAGTGAATTATCGGAATCCTCCGTAGTCCCTCGCGGTACGCCTAGCCCCAAATCACCCCGCTAGGCGGTACGCGAGGGGTATGGTTGTTTAAAAAAATGAGATTGAAATATTAGATCATGCAGTTCGTATATTTCTCTTTTTTCTCGAATATTTTCACCATAAGAACACACACAGACGAATTTTTATCATCTAAAATCAGTTCTGAAGTTATCAGATCATCCGGATCGAGCCAGGGATCGTTTCTACAAGACATTATCATTGTTTCTATCCAAGAAATCCGTCCGATCAGGAAGAGGAGGTGAACCTAGTTCTAGAAGACCTGGAAAGGATTTGGAGATTGTTGATAGCCCTTCAAATCAAGGTAAGTTACCCATTTTGTTGAACTTGTAGTTGTAGGATTGGGTGAGTCTACACTACAAGTATTTGTGCATTTAGCATATATGTGATTTATTGTTTTGATTGAATTGGATATAAATGGTTATAGTTAGTGTGGTTATTGCAGTTGAATGATTTACAAGGGGTGTGAACATTCAACTAGTGATAATAATTGAGTTGATTTACAGGAGTGTAAACAACCATCATAATGTTGAGGTTATGATATACAAAAGTGTAGACACTAAATTGGCTATGTGCATGCTTTGACATACAATTGTGTGAACATAAGACTTGCAAAGCTAATGTAGTAGATTCACAAAAGTGTGAACAAAAGATGATCTACAAGAGTGTAGACATCCAATTTCAAAAGTCAAATTGGTTAAGTTTGACTTTTGGGAAATTTGATGCACAATTGGAGTTTTGTGTGCACATATGTGTTGTGTTAAATTATAATGTTTGGGCATGAATGGGAGATTTAAGGGGTTTTGGGTGAAAACGACCCGTTAGCAAATACTTTTGTGATCGATTGAATAATGTTACCAAATTATATTTGAGACATTGTTAGTGTATCCATATGGTGTTATGGAATGCACTTGAGGAAATAGTGGGGTGATCTTACTTAGTTCTAACGAACTAATGGTGATATAAATGTGGTTTTTACAGGTACAAATGAGTCGGGTGAGCGGTGAAGGCGATCATAATCGAACGTGTAGGCTCGAATGGTAGTTTTAGACTTAATAACCAAACTTTTGTGTAATTAATGTTTTGTAAAGTATGTAAGCATACTTAAACATTGTTTAACAAGTAGTATGTTTGGAGATGTGTTAAACACGAATGTTTTTGCTGTGACCTAAACGTAGTTTGTTAAATAATGTTTTAAAATGTCCGGAGGGGACGTAAAGTGACATGGGTGTCACATAATCCTCCAGATGTCAATCAATGACACCACTTTTAGCTTCCAATTCCCGCTCAAAAACATTTACTTTCTTTCACACGTGGGCCATAGATCTACCAATCTTTTTTTCTTAACCCGGGTATAAAACATTCTTGCACCCGCATTGCGTGTGTTTTTTTTCATCTACCAAACCCTAATTTGATTTCTCCATCTGCAACCATTGGATCCACAAGCCGTATTATAAGAAATCGTAGGTTTCATCCATATTCTAATCATCTTTCTTATAATTTATGGTTTAAATATTAATGTGTTCCTAAGAATTTGTTTCGGTCTTGTGTGTAGAAGAAACCTTCGACAGTAATCGCCATTGCCATCGCCATCTAAAATCGACCTCATATGTAAGTTTCATCTATCTTTTAATATTGTTTCTTATGATTTATGGTTCGAATAGTAAGATGTATATGCCCTATAATCAATCAATTGATGCATGTCTGTTCGAGTTTCAAGTTCAAACGGAGGCGCTCTATTCCAAGCTCTATGATAAGTACACTAAGCTCAAGATTTATCTTCCCCCTTTCTCTTTTTGTTCTTTTCAATGTACCGGTTATTGTTGTTTTAATTTTATGTTTGACTACCGTGCAGGCAAAAAAGGCTTCTGAAGTGCAGCAGATAAGTTTGGATCAAGAAGAAAAATTAAAGAATTATATATTTGGTAATCATTTTAATCCGCTTGCAGGTTAATCATATAAGTAACTGTTGTCTGGACATTCATAAGCGCCTTAGAACACCTTCACAATGCAACCATTGAAGTCTTTCCTTTGTAACCTTTTATACCCATTTAGCTTATATAGTTTTGGGTTACCTTCTACATTTATTTGTATTAGGTACATATGACGATTAGCTATTTAATAATTTATTGAGCGAAGTAGTTTTGAATTTGTTAATTCTAATTTTTTGGTAATTGAAGTCAGATTTAGCTCTAGGATGGGGGACAAGTATGCATATGTAAGCAAAATAGAGCTTAAAAAGAAGCATTGTGAATTTAATGGCATCTTGGACAGTGGCTAAGATTAATTGAAGGCTGATAGCATCCCCTTTCTATTGTTTTTTTGTGTTGTGTTGTATTAAGAGTATGTTTCCAGTTTAGCTATCCATTTGTTTCAATGTTTAATGATGGGTTGTTAGGTTTGTTGGCATTGAACAAAGAACAAATAAGAAACAACTAATTTGACTAAAGTATATACCTGTGTAGAGATGATTTAAATCTTTCAACTAGTTCATAAATGTATCACTATAAGCTATTGAATTTGCAATTGCATGCTGTGGTGAACATGGTAACGAATACAGCAGGGTTACTGTAAACTTTGCTAACCCAAAAATTATAACAACATATAGATATTAATTAAAAATAATTCAAGCGTAATTATAAAATCATTTTTATAGGCTTCGAATCTTAATATTGCATTAAAGTTTCATCTTTTGTGGTCATGAGATTTTTGTTGTTGAATATAAATCTTTCATGATATTTGTGTACTGTGTATAAATCATTTTATGATATTTTTGTACAGAATAAAAATTAATCTATGACTTATAAGTATTCATCAGGCATCCAATTGCTTAACCTATCTTTAACAAACCATAATGCAGAGAAAACATGTTCACCTAACTAGTTGCAAGAAGCTTAATAATTTTTACTTTAGCAACAGGTAAATCATTGAATGAGAAGAATCTATCATTCATTGTTTTTCAACCATCTTTTTAAAAAGTTTAACAGCTTTGTTCACTTTAGCAATGCCATATACATTCCTCGTGTTGACTGTTAATCTATTGAACCTTGAAGAAATGAAATTAATATCACAATAGTCATCAATCCTTACAAGGAAGATAATATTGCAAATTAAATCAAATCAAAAGTAAGGTTAACATTTGAGTTTCAATTTGGGTTATGTGCATAAGAAAGAAGGGTTAAAATTCTTGAGCTCCAATTCGGGTTACCATTAACTCTTTACTTAGCTGCTTATTTAGTTTTGCATTATTTGTGTTTGTCATACACTTCTTATTTTTCTACCTTGCTATCTTGTCTCGTTTCCTTTTTCATCTTTAACTATCTTATTTTTCTACATATTGGAAACTTGATGCCTTGATGGCAAAAACATTTTTTTGAGCTTGTCAAAAACAAAACAAAAAATGTCTAAGCAAGCACATAAATAAAATAATATAATATAAAATAAAATATTGAATTTTTATTAGTAAAGTATTAACAATAGAAATCATTAGAAATTTATAAATAAGCATTTTTAGAAAACAAACCGGAGTAACTTGAAAACTATCGCCTCAGTCATCAGCATTCTAGGAATCTATGTGTATGTACTTGATGACAACTTCCTAGATTCTTTATTATTCAGCCTGGCGAAGATAATTACTTGTAGTAATGTCGGTTTCAGTTTGTTTTTAAATCTATCTTAGTTAGTATTTAACATGAGTTCAACATCTTTGTCTAAACTGATGCAGCTGCAGATGAACTGATTGGGTTTAGAGTTTAAGGTTTAGGGTTTAGGGTTTAAGGTAACAAGTGAAAAGAACCGGTTATATGCACAGAAAAGTGAGTTGAGACAGGAAATTGTCTCAATAAGGAAAGGATGCTATCCATGGTAGTAACACTTAATCTCTTATTAATAAGTTAACTAATTATCTCCTTTGCAGATCTGCCAAGGATAAAGAGCAACAACAGTATGAAATTATGTTAATAGAAGAGAAACTAGAAAAGTAAGCCATACTTTTGTCAATTAACTGATTGATAAAATCTAACACAACAGTTTTGTAGTTCTCCCACGACTCTTTCGATATTATTATTAACTAATACAAAGACTTGAACCAATAATTACAATACCATATTAATCTATTTATATCAAAACTTTGACTTGTTCAATAAGCTATATATGTTCAACTCTAATTCTAATTACCAACCAAATAATAAAATAATCTAAATATTATCTTGACCAAAATAAACTCCAAATTATTAAAGTAATAATTATCAATATTAACTTTTTATTCTTCCTCTTAATCTTGATATTGTCATTCTGACTTGTTGCCTTTTCAAAACAATTTTGGCTTGTCATCTTTGGCCAAGTTTGCTACTTCTTCCTTTTGCTTAGGATACTAAGTTGCATAATGTCCAAAGTCATTGCAATTAGAATGCCTCACTCTCGTTGCAATTAAAACACCAACATTTGGTAAATAAACTTAGATCATAACTCTGAGAATCTTATTAAACTAAACCACAGATGTGATTAATATTGAGTTGAATGATCTTGATGCTCACATGTCTAATCCCCTGTTCTTTGACTATAAACTTTTTTCTTCCAATTGAGTGGAATGATCACCGCACTAACTCATTGTGTTGTACATAGATCCTTGATTGTATATCACAACTCCGAATTAGATTACACACTAATCCGAACTTCTCTTGATGGTTTTGTTCTTCTACCTTGATCTTTCTCTCATAGGTCATGATCTCGGCCTTCTTCTTGGGTATGAACTTCACCTAAGTTCTAATACCAATTCTTGGAATAATTGGATCTAGGTAGTAGGTAACAATGAACACGATGATTTTGTGGAACTTCCATGACTCTTTTGTTTGTCTCCAACTCTAATTACTAATCAAATAATAAATATTCTAAATAATATCTTAACTAAAATAAAATTCAAATTAAACTAATAGTTATCACGACTAACCCTTCAAGTTGAAACCACAACTACATATTACATCTAAATGTAATCTTAATATCTTATATTGTCCTGTTGGACCTATATGCCTAAGACACAACGTGTAACAATGTTACTATTGATATGGTATCCCAAAAGGTCACACACCGAGCAAATATTCCAAATGCACATTCAAACTCGGTTTAATGTGTATAACCCAATTAATGTCAAGGATATATTATTATTAAGTCAAATAATAATACATAATGAATCAATGTAGTAAATATGAGTTGCTACATGATTTATATTGTATATTAGAAGACTTACAAAATTAATAGATTATATGAGATTATTCTATTATCCAATGTACAATATGAAATAATCCCATTTGACTAATTTTGTCTTCCAACGACGGCACACGCAATATTTTCAAAGTGTTGACTTTAAATTTTATGGTTCCAAGACTTTGACATTTATGGCTATACAAAAGTTGAGATGTCAAAAGAGGTTTGATTCCTTTCTAAAAATTTCATTTGAAATAAGGGATTATCAAGGCTTTCAAGAGTGTGATACGTGAGAATCAAAAGGAAGAGTTTTGAAAGAAAACAAAATAAGAACTTCATAAAACTATATGTTAGTTTTCTTTTGTTCTTGTGAATTGTTTGATTTCTATTTACATACATATAATCACCACAAATCAAGTGTTTTAGAGAGTGTGTATGTTTCTTGACATTGGGGTTGGAGGCTAGCACCTTTGGATCAAACTTGCTTGGTGTGTTCATCTCTTGGAGTGAAGACACTTTGTTCATACCATCCTCATTTTTGTAGCTACCACTTCTCTACAAAGGTTGTTGATACTAAACACCCTATGGTTGTATTTTATTTAAATTTCAAGAACTACATATGGATCCTTGGTGGGTTTTGGTTTCTAAAGTTTTAGATTTAAACATGTTAAAACAAGCTTCCGTTGCAAAATAATTTTATAAGACATGTTTAAAACCCAACATGTCCTACATATTACATCTATTGAGAGTAACAGCTAACAAACTAAGAAAGGAAAGGTTAGCTGTTTTAAAATATTGTAGGCGTAGAAATTTGGTTTTCAATTTTCAAAAGTTAACATTGTTTCTGTTTAAATGCCACTGTGGTTCATTTTATATGTTATCAGGTCTTGTTTTATGTTCTGCACTACTGCTTGTTTAAGCCATCTTGATGAGATAAAAATTATCTTAATAACTTTGTGCAGACAAACAACTTTCAGAAGAAATGGAGAGGCTGCTAAGAAGAGAACCTGATTTCCTAAACAATTGTCAGGTTCTCCATTTACAGCCAACAACTCAACAAAAAGAAAGCGACTCGTGATGGATGAAAAGGAAGTTGTTGACGAAGATATCATCTTCTCTGGTGTTTTTAGTAATGAAGCTACCCAGGTACACCTTATGTGCTTATTTTTTTTTTTGTATTAATTATGTAGCAGTGGCCTTACTAATTAATTTGATTCCAGAAATTAATTTTTTCAATATTTGTTATATTATACACTGACCATGTTAACAAAAATGTGTAGCCTAAATGTTGTCGTCCAAGGCTTGGTGGTACAGGTATGCTCATATACAAAAATTCTAAATATGCTTTTAGGGGCATAGGGTGTCATTCTAAATATGTTGAGCGCCTTTTTGACCTAAATTTTTCAATTGAAATCCCAAGTGATGATAATATACAATTAGCTGCATTTCATGAATCAAGTGGTAATTCTCATGTTTACTCGTATCACCGTCGTCGTCGTCATCATCATTATCATCATCATATTATCATCATCTTCATCATTATGTTATATATAATACACATTTGTGAAGAATGTTGTATTAAAGTGGTTACGCCCCGTTAGCGGTGCGCACATATAATGTATATATGTGTCGACAGCTTTTGAAGGGCAAAAGTAAAATTGCACTAATTTTAACGTTATTTTACTTATTCAGTGAAAATAACGTTAAAATCGTTTCGGACGGTTGATCAAGCATCATGAGCCGAGGGTCTCACTGGAAGCAGCCTCTCTACCCCTACGGGGTAGGGGTAAGGCTGTCTACATCTCACCCTTCTCAGACCCTGCCTTAGCATGCTAATGGCGGGATATACTGAGTACGTTGATTGATTGATTGATTGATTGTTGTATTAAAGTGGTTGATATGGAATTTTTTTTAAAAGTGGTGTGTTTTTTGTTAGGGTGAGCACAAATAGGGTGGTCAAAAATTTTTTTACACATATGGGTCCCTCGCCACTGGGAATGGCGAGTTCTGACACACGTGTCAGATTTGTTTTTCTAAAATCGCCACTGGCAGTGGCGATACACTGTAGCTTTGTCTTTTTGTACCAGAAAGCATGTGTACCAGATCGCCATTCACAGTGGCGAGACACTGTAGCTTTTGTCCTTTTGTACCAGTATCGCCATTCACAGTGGCGAGGCACTGTAGCTTTTGTCAGAACTCGCCATTCCCAGTGGCGAGGGACCCATATGTGTAAAAAAAATTTTGACCACCCCATTTGTGCTCATCCTAACCAAAAACACACCACTTTTAAAAAAAATTCGTGATATGCTATAAGATAGAATATCATGAATCAAGTTTATCTCTCTCTATTACTCACCAGTCACCCCCACCACCACCCCGCCAACATCATGTTATAAACATAAGACACATTTGAGAAGAACTTCGCTATGAAGTGGTTAGCATGCTATAAAATAGAGTATGGACATCATATCACACTTTTGATTTAGACAAAAGCATGATTAAAAAACCAAATGTAAATGTGATGATTTATGATATATGGTGTGACAAGATACTCATTTAGTTTGGGATGGGTGAAGAAAGACGGGCCTGGGGAAGAAGAGACGATGATGATGTATCGTGTGTCGTCATTGGGAACATTTGAGAGAGTAGCACCAGAATGGTAGCGAGATGTGATGTTATTTAGTAAGAGCATTGCAAGTATCTTTTTCAAACGGTTGTCGGTCTATTTTAAATCTTCATGACTTGTTTTCCTGTTGGTATTTAATTTTGATTTTTTTTTTTGTCTAGGAAATCTTGAATTTCTACAAAATAGCAAAGAATTGAAATGCATTTTGTTTTAATACTATCTCTCTGTAAAGATATATGCATGGGTTACTGCTGTTAAGTATTGCATGGTGATTGGAATTTTACTTCCTAGTCTTCTGTGACTTCATATATTCAAAATCGTAGAAATCTTTTTTATCTTCTCATATACTTTTGATTATTTATCACATTATGCGTGTATTACTTTGAGAGTATATAAAATAATGTTCTAATTTTAACACTATGCATTAAAAAGCCTATAATTTTATGCTTTAAAACTTGAAACTTATTATGCTAAAATTTTATGGTGGTTTGTGTTTTCTCAAATTCTTAAGAGATGATTAAAATCATAAACAGAGCTGCATGAGAACATTCATTCGCAACCCTTGTTGCCACCTTTTTTTGTTTTTAGGTAATTCACATTTTTGATGATGATGGTATTATCCATACGTATCCATAAATCATGTTGACAAAAGTTAAACCGATTAGGTTCCTAATCAATTTCTGAATATAGTTGACAAAATCAAACTAGTTTTGGTTTCAAATTGAATCTGGTTTCATGTAGAGGTGGGCAAAAAAACCGGTTTCGGAATCGGGAACCGAACTGGAACCGGAACCGGAATCGGTGGGTACGGACGGTTCCGAGTTTTCAGAGAAATCGGAACCGGAACCGAAAAAGCGGAACCAGCTCCACCTTTATCCGGCTATACCCGAACCGGAACCGGCCAAAAACCGGAACCGCAACTGGAACCGGTTGTTAACTTTGTTTACCGGAACCAGTTTAAAAAAAACCGGTTTGCCCATCTATAGTTTCATGTAGTTTTCAAGTGAAAGTATCGTTTCAGCTCAAAAGCAGTTTTGGTTTTTTAGCATTCATCAATTTGTTTCTTGTTCCAAACATGGTTTTCAAACTGGTCTCAAATCCTCGGTTTTCGTTGGTTCCACACCAGTTTCAGTTGATTATGGTTCCTATATTTGATAGTTTATATTTTTATGTGCACGCCACTACGTGAGATCTACATGAGAACGTTCATTCCTTGAGGTCAACAAACTTGTACTTACCAATTTCGTTTGCTACTATCGATTAGATCACACTCATCTACTTGTGTTATCTAATATACAGAAACAGAAATGTGAGTGGAAGCCATAGGATGTTTTGAGCTTATGTCATCTTATTGTCTGTAGGTATCTGGTATTTAACAATTTGCAAATATTAAAACTTGGATAACTTGTAGCAAAAGTTTTACTCAAAACTCTTTGTAAATATTTCGTTCTTACGATTAAATATCGGATTCAAGTTGTTGTATTTGCATACTAGGCTATTACCCGTGTGTTACACGCTTTGAATATAAAATTTCAAATAATTACTAATGAAAATGTAAAAATTGTGAAACAATATATGATATAAAAAGATTAAATTATGTATTAATAATTACTTTAAATAACAAAACAATATTTTTTTAATAACGATAGGATACTTCTTGATCTGTAATAATTGAGATTTTTAAACTAACTAATGTTAAAAAACTAATTAATTAGTTTATATTCAAAAATTAACTATTTCATATTAATATAACTAGTAGTATTTTTTAGTTATTAAAGTTAACGAAACTAATTTAAAATTATCGTTAAACACACAAAGATAAAAAATGTAACTTATATTATCATTTTTATAACTTTCGATATATATTTCATTTTGTTTGAAAAAATTTGTATTTAATAAAACTTTTATTTTATCAAAATAACAATTTGAAATGTTTCATATTTTTCCAAAAATCTGATTTTTAGGAAAAAAAATATTTTTTAAAATATGTTCCCTAATAAAATGAATTGATTTTGAATATACTGAAAAGCTATTATAAAAGATAAATAATATCATAATTTATTGTTGTTATAATTATTTAATGAAAGAGATAATGTAAATTTATTTAATAAGAGAAAAACTTAAATGAGAGAATAAAAAATTGACAAGTGGCATTATGATCTTAGAAATGTAACAAGTGACAAATGAAAATGTTTGTTTATTATAATAGTAAGATAAGATTAGACAATTAGACAAGACAAAAATGTGAGAACCACTTTCTTTAAGATGTCCATATGCTAAATCTTGAAGGTGTTTTGGGTATGATATGAAATAATATTTCGTTCTTACCGTTAAATATCGGATTCAAGTTGTTGTATTTGTATATCATGACAATTAGACAAGAACGTCCCATTTGCGGTGCAGGCATATAATGTTATATGTGTCGGCCCTTAAGAGTCAAACGTAAAATTACACTAATTTTAATATTATTTTACTCAATTTGTGAAAATAATCGTTAAAAGCGCTGAGGTGATTAACCTCAAACGATAACTTGAAGCCGGAGATTCTTTTGAAGCAGCCTCTTTATCCCAACTGCGATAAAGGTAAGGTTTGTCTCTATCCTTTTCCCTCATACCTTACTTTAAGTGGGATGGATATGCTTGTTTTTGACAATTAGACAAGACAGAAATGTTAGAACCACTTTCTTTAAGATGTCCATATGCTAAATCTTGAAGGTGTTTAGGGTATGATATGAGATTGCTTTATGAATTAAAGGAATCGTCACAAAGTTGAAAGCATTCATCTTGTTGGATTTCATTAGATATGCTTTCCAGGCTGATTTGATTTGCTTTGCTTTAAATTGGTAATTACATACAAGAGAAAGCATCCATCTTGTTATGTCAAGATATATGTTATAAAACCAACTAACCACATATCTAAACTAACATTAAAAAACAAAAACAAAAACAAAGCAAAAGGGAAACATGAAACCCAAACCTTAAACAACATTAGCATGACAAACAAACGTTTCACCTTCGACACTTCCAGGCTGAAACCGAGAAAAGCGGTCGGTCTTGCCAACACATGACAACACACCCATTCTCCTCTTTGATCTTGCATCCATCACAACTATAGCCTTGAAGCAATCTGCGTGACTGCAAAAGCGCGTAATAGCTCAAAGGCACACACCCGAACCCTGCAAACTCCAATCTTTGAACCCATTTTTCAAGCTTTTCATGTCTTTCTTTCCTCTCCCCACCCTCACAAGAGATGATGTTGTTGATCTCTTCACCAAACAATGTCTTCTCCACCTTCAGTCTCTCCATTGAAGTTCTTGGTAATGTGGATTCTAAACAGTCGAATAAGGCTGCATAAAAGTACAATGATTCTGAAAGTCTTTCCATCAGTGAGGGTTTGTTATGATCAGAATCTTGTTCAGCTACCACCATCACTTTTGGTGACAACCCACGTAAGCTGTTCAGAAATTCATCTATTTTTGTTGAAATGATGGCGGTAGAAGATAAGGCCGAATCTTGACTCGGGCTAAATCCATTGACCAAATCCTTTTGATTCACTTGGAAAACCCTTTTTTTTGATTTGATGACTTCATCATCAGGTGCTAACAATGAATGAAATCGAAGAACCGAGCTGATTGCTAAAGCTTCACCTGTTTTAACATTCAATTTCTCAACATCAAGATTCTCTAGTTTGCTTACAATGGGATTGAACTGAAATGGGATATCCAACTTCTCAGCATCTTCAATCAAAATCCGAGCCATTTGGTCTAACACCTCTTTTTGTTGATGAACACCTGTGATCCTCAAATGTGGAGGCCCTTCAGGGCGTGCACTCAGGTCGCGAAGAAGTGCACGCCACTGAGTAGGCTCAGCGGCATTAAAATCGATCACATGAACCATCTTTTCACCCTCCATGGCTTCGATTATCACCTGGTTAGTTATGACAAATGCTATTTTCAAATAAGGGAAGTACTCAAAAAACATCTTTCTAACCAAAATGTTTTCAGAGGCAAATGATATCTTAGTGGAACGGATAGCTTTATAGATTCCAGGCCATGTTTTGAGGATTCGATTAGCAAGTGCTTCAGCAAAATAAGAAGCGATTCGTTGCATAGTATCGCCTTCGGGTGAAGCAAGATGGGAGATTTGATCAAGGGCAATATTCGCATGTTCAAAGTTCCCTGAAGCTACATGTTTACCACAAGTGAGTAACAGGTGAATCAAACACAGACCCCTCTCTTCTGATTTGAGCTCCTTGAGCCATGGGTATGGTGATCCCATTCCGGATGAAAAAGACATTGATGGCAGGACTTGGACTGGTGTTGAAGTCACAGATGATGACCCATCATCTTGAAACATTGGATTTTAACACCAGAAATCAGGGATTGTTTCTATAATTCAACTCTAAGAGCAAGTGAACCTGGTAATCTATCTATGAAAGATCTAAAATTAGCAAGGGACTGGTATAGATTTAGAGAAAGAAACTTTAAGAAACAGAATTACCTCCCTCAATTCAATCCAATCACAGATTGAACACTAAAAACAAGATAAATTCCTTGCAGGGTTTTGAAATTCATCAAAAACCCAATTCGAATCCCACGAAACCCTTTCCAGCCGGGATCAGATAACCACTTTCAAACAAAAATTAGGGGTTTTTTCGAGAGACAGAGTGGCGAACAAGGGTTTGAGTTACAATCAACAACAACCAAAGGAATACAAATCCCTTAATGGGTTATAAAATTCATCAAGAATGCAACTCAAATCTAACAACAATCCTGTCAATTGAGATCAAAGATTAAACCTGGGGGTTTTGTAGAGAGATATACAAGGGGAAGTGTTTGAATGAATTAAAGGCTCATCAATCAGTGAGTCAGTCGGTTTGTTCTTGGATTGGATTCACAGCAGTATGAAATGAATAAAAGGGTGGATTGGATGGAGACAAATGGCGTGAGATTTGTTTTTATCTTCACCGATTTTGCGTCGTGTAGTGTTGCAGGGAGAATATGTGAATTTTGTGCCCAATTCGAATAAAAGAAAACCACTTTTGTCTTTCTCCTTCATTACCAAAACTGCTTTTCGCAAATGTTTGTCTTCACTTCAGCTGGATAGGGAATCAAGAACCCTCAATTCTTTGTATTATTTCTTTTATTAAAAAAAATAAATATAAATGTTGTCTCTATGCTAAATGTTTTGAACTTAGAGCGTAGGGTGTTAAACAAAAATCAAAAACCGTTTAAAATCGATAATTGAACCGTATCTGTAATCGAAAAAACCGAAACGAATTCTGAATTTAGTTTTCGATTCGGTTATCGGCTTCAATTTTTTTTTGAATTCGACTTGTTCAGTTTATTTGGTTAACCGATTAAACCGAATTCAATCTTATATTTATTAATTTAAATAATAAATTTAAATATGAATTCGGTTTATTTGGATAGGATATTCGATTTTTAACCTGTTTGTTTGGGTTTTAATCGATTTGTTCGGTTTTAGCCGAAACCGAACCGAATCGAATTCGGTTTGGATAACCATTTTCCAAATGTGATTCGATTATCGGTTAGGGAAATTTTTTTTTTTGAAAACCGAATCAATGAACACCCATACTTGAGTGCAATGCTCTTTTTGCTCATTGAATGTATTTTCCTCAAATTAAGGATAAAAGTTATACTAGAAAGAAAAATGGTTTTCATACAACAAAAACCAATTGGTACCTCATCAGTTATCTTATGATTTTTCTTATATAATGTCATGGGTTAAAGTATTGTTCAGAGCAAAATTTAGTTGAGATTTGGCCAAATTTTCTTAATTGCAGGTTTCTTTCTGTGCAAAGTTTGCTCGGTCATCACATTATTGATTTTTAGAACGAAAGGATGATCCCGTGTTCATGCATTTGCTGTTACACATAAATGGTTTCATATTTTATGTTAAGGAAATTGAATAGATAACAATAGAGCGCTTTAATGTTTTTGAGGCGTAATGTTTACGAGTTTTAGTTTTTTGTTAACATGTCATAATAAACAAAAATACATAATAGTTTCTTACTTTTAAAATTGTTAGTCTATCATAGACATAATAAAACAATATGCAGTTAAAAAAATATATATGTTAAGAGTAAATCCAAACAGTACACTTAGGAAAAAAGTACCATAAATTATCAGAAAAAAATGTTTGTAAAACATGAAAAATAATATTTCTTTTTATAGAAAATAACTTTTATAGATGTTTTTAAACACAAATCATGTTTACTATTTTGCAGTTCACCATACTCAAAACACCGCCTTATTTGCAGTGGATTTATAATTTTTTAGTTGTGTTAGAATAAGGATATAATGCATAGTTACTCGAATGTCACATACGTATATAACAACTCCTGGAGTGTCAAAAATTATATAAAAAAATTAATTGTAATATGTGATGGATGGGTTTTGGTATAAGAATTAAATGAATTAACTTGTCAAAATTATGGATAATCATGTGCTTAAATGGTTAGAATTTAATAACTATAAGATTTTGATGTTTTGTAGGTTAAATGTGGATATTGGATGCGTTTTAGGAAGGTGCAAAGTGATTGGAAGTGAATGGATCTTGAGCTTAAATTGTTGATGCATGAAATGTCCCTAGTTATATGTACTTGGTCAATTATGATTGTAAAAGGTTTTAATTATCAATGATTGATGAAATCGTGTACTTTGCATTGCATATTTGTGTTTGAATATGTTGACTTTGACTTTTGATATACTACAGGACCATTTGTACGAATTAACCTAAACATGAGTCAATTAGTACGAATGAATGCTTAACGAACGATCAGTTAAACGAAGGAATCACAATTCTGATTAGTTCGTACCAAAGAATCAGAGACATGATTCATTCGCATAACTGTTTCATTCGTGGATCGTGGTTCGCATGATCGGGTGATTCGTGTAACCCATTTGTGTGGTCTGCTGATCACTATAAATAGCTGTAAAACAGAATATTTCATAACACCTGAACATTCCTTGTCAATCCCTAGGTCTTCAAAGCAGTCTTCTTCATTCCAATTTCTTTCTCATCCATGTGGTGTTCGATTTCAATCAAAACGTCGACTCCTTATCATCGGATTACCACGGGGCTCATTTATTTTGATTGGAAAACCCCCGAATAGGATTCCGCACTATTTGTGGGCTTGTTGAGCAGAATCAGTAAGGAACCGACCCGTTCCATAGGTCCTACAAAGTGGTATCAGAGCTTGGCTCTTGATTCTGCTTGCTTTTCAATCTAGATCAACATATTAGAGGTGGTTGTGTCTTCTTTTCTGAAAACCCTGTTTTTCTTAGACTTAAAGTTACTATTTCATTGATGAACAGTGGGTTTTTCGAGTTGTTTTTAAAAATCGTTTATTCCAGAAGTTTAGAAATGTCTTCATGAGTCTGTGTACCAAATTTGGTGGTCAAAATCGATCTAGATTCAAAGTTGGAAGGATTTTCCTTGCTGCTCATATTCAGATCGTGCGAACGGGGTTTTCAGGCGAATAGATCCACGCACGAACCAGCGTCTGGACGAATTAATTTTACTTTGTTTGACACACACGAATCAAGCATCTGTTTTGTGTGATCGTTATACGAATGAACTCTTCATACGTTTGAGTCGTTTGTTTGATCATTCATTCGTTTATATTGTTAATTGGTATACTCATTCGTGTGATTTCTTGTCTTTTGTGCCCATCATTCGTATTATTCTACTTCGTTCGTACCTAAAGTGTGAAATTTGTCTAAGTGTTGAATCAATTTATGTCTGCTAAGATGGAGGAACTAGCGTTGATGGCAAATCAGAATCATAGGATTCAAAATTTATTGCTCACCGAAGCTGAGACTGGAAATGCCAATAAAGCCCCAAAATTATTATTATTGGATGATTATCCTCATTGGAAATATAGATTTGAGATTCACATCAATGGGGTGGACACTAACTTGTGAATGATGATTGAAAGTGGATACTTGACACCAATCAATGAGGATGGAACACCTATGCTGGTTACTCGAATGACTGAACCTCAAAGAAAGCTATATGATTTTGAAAAGAAGGCATATGCTATATTGTCAGTCAATTGCCACTGATATATTTCATCAGTTTAGACAGTTTACTTCTTCTAAATCACTATGGGATGCTTTGCAACAGAGATATGAAGGAAATGATGCACTCAAGAGCATTAAGACGAAAGCTTTGAGAAAAGAGTTCAACAAATTTATGTATGTGGGAAACGAGTCCTTGAATGATTTGATTGCTAGATTTTATCATCTTCTTAGTGAGCTTTTCAACCATCAAGTAAAGACAACTACTCAAGAGAAGATCCAATGTCTGGCAGACGCATTACCTCCTAAGTGGGAATCTTTTCTCATGGTACTAAAGCAGAGTGAGATGCTTGCTTTTATGGATATTAATGGTTTCATTCAAAAGCTGAAGGAACAAGAGATAGGGAACAAGTGGAAAACCAAGAGAGTGGCATAAGTTCAAGATCCTTCCATCTATTATTCCACTCCCACTGTGGAAAGAACTTATTCACATGCTCCTCTGAAAACAACATTTGTTTCTCAGACCAAAGAGGCTCATGTTTCAAGTCAGGTTCATGTCAGTCAATCTGTTGCCACTTCTACTTCTCACTCAGAGGATAGTCATTATGTTATCAACTTGTAGACAGAAAATTTTGATAAAGTGACAGTAGAGGTTGCTAAAGAGCATATGGGTCTTTTATCTACATTTGTGAGTTCTTATGATGGGTTCTTAGCGGGTCAGATCGAAAATCCACACTTGCCAAATGATGACTACTCATAGATTGATCCATATGACAAGGAAAGGATTGATATCATGTGGGCTCTTGCAAGTGCTTTCAGAATGGCAAAAGATTTTGTTAGAAGAACTAGGAAGTACATCAATTTGAACAAGGATTCAAAGTTTGGTTTTGACATCTCCTCAGTGACCTGCTACAACTGTGGTAATAAAGGACATTTTGCAGGCAATGCAACAAGCCAAAGAAGATGGGAAATCATAATCTGTTTCAGAATTAAAGATGATCTGCCTCTAATTCAGATAGAAGATTAGTACCAATTGAGACTCCTTCTCATGCCAGCTCCTCAACTGCAAATTCAATTCAGACAAAGGAGCAGATGAGAAAACTTGTGTTGCAGAAATCAAGAAAGTTGCTGATCCCATTGCTGAAAGTGGTTCAGAAGAAGTGAAGATTGATTTGGATGAATCAAATTGGATACTGATTCCGAAGAACAACATGCGAAACAATTTGCTTTGATGGTAGATACTTCTGCTTCTTCTCAGAGTGGTCAGGTATATGATGAGTGTTTATCACCTAACTCTAGATGTTTTCATTGTGTTGACCTTGAAAGTAAGGTTTTGGCTTATCAGGAACATAATTCAGACTTGATCAGTGATCTCAACCAGTGTATTGAAGCAAATCGTGTTTTAAAATCAAATGAAAAAGATTTTCAAGCTAAAATTGACTTATTAAATAGGCAATTACATGAGGCTGAGATCACTATGCTTAATAAACAAGATGCTATCACTTCTTATCTCAACACCATTAATGAGACAAAGAAGAAGTTAGCCATAGTCTAATGTGACTATGAGACATTGAGTCAAAAGCTCAAGAGCTATGAAAGTGCTTCATATATTATTGAGCACATGATCAGTGATGGGACTGATCTGAAGGGTAAGGAAAAAAGAACGAAGTACAAACACTGTCCTCCACCAGTTCTTATTTGTTTTGTCAATTCACGAAATGAAAAAGAAATTAAAGATTTTCAAGTCAAAACTCGTTTGGTAATTGATCCAATTGGAGTTATTTCAAGTGAAGATTTTTCATCTGCTAAGGAATCATTTGTGGAGGGAGTAGTTGAGGATTGGGTGTCTGATTCTGAGGATGATTCAAATTTTTCACCTCATGTGTCCATTGCTAAGAATCAGACATCTTGTGTCAAAGAGGTTGATCCAATCCCCCCTAAGACAAATTTGTCTTCAAAACTCTCCAAAGCTATAGGGTTTATGAAGGCTTCATAAGTGGGTGAAACCAGTGAGTCCAAAAAAATGGCAGTCTTCTTTTTAATGGGACTAAGGGTTTGAGTTTCAAACAAGATAAGAAAAATTCAACTGATTTTCATAAAAACCATGGTTCAAAGTCTCAAAACAAACAGTCTCAAAATAAAACCAAAAAGTTTTCTTCCACGGATAAACTAGCTTGTTTTGAATGTGGTGCACTTGGGCATTTTGCTAGATCTTGACCTCATTTGACTAGACCACAGTTTGCATCACCTAAAAAACCAAGTCAGTATTTTATTAAAAAGGTCAAACATGTTCATCATTCACCTCAAATCAAACCCAAACGTTCTTCATCCATTAAGTCTCAGGATAAGGGTAAAATGGTAATGACTGATCAAAATATACCCAAAATTGTTTCTGACAAACAATCCAAACCATCTTCTGTGTATTTTAAGAAATCTTTCAATAAAAACACTATCTGTAAGGTCAAGTCCTCTTAGACTTCTGTCTCAAACCCTCCAGATAAAGTAACCTCAGATGGACAATGGATTGAAATGAAAAATCCTGGACTCATTGGGACAACCCAAGACTGTAAAGGCTTGGGTTCCCAAATTCAACAAATGATTTGTCTATGTACAGGTTGCCCCAAATGCTGCTCTTAACAGCACTTGGATTGTTGATAGTGGTGCATCAAGGCACATGACTGGTGACATATCTCTTCTGACAAATGTCAACTCAATCAGAGGAGGATATGTAGCTTTTGCTGGTGACAAATGCAGATTTATTACTAAAGAATGAACTCTTACAAAAGGTCAAGTTTCATTTGACTAAGTAAGGTATGTGAAGCAGCTGGAAAACAATCTTCTTTCCGTATCACAGATATGTGACAAGAAGTACAGAGTTCTGTTTGATGATTCGAGCTGCTACATTCTCAGGCAAGGTATCACCATTCCTGAAAACTGGGTTTTGATGTCAGCTCCAAGAAAGCAGGATTTGTATGTTCTCAGTATAGCCACATCTTCAACTACATCTTCTACAACTTCATGTTTTATGTCTAAGGCAACAAAGAAATATTCTATCCTTTGGCATAAGAAGATGGGTCATTTGAGTTTGTGGAAGATGAATCGCTTGGTTCACAACAATCTGGTTGATTGAGTGAGTTTGATAAACTTCAAACTGTCTGATGTCTGCGTCTCATGCAGGAAGGGAAAACAAGTCAAACAGTCTCATAAACTCAAGAAGTATCATTCAATTACTGTTCCACTTGAGCTTCTTCATATGGATTTGTTCGGTCCTGTTAACCGCAAGAGTATCGCTGGAGATCAATACTGCTTGGTTATTACTGATGAGTACTCCAGATACTCTGTAACATCAGTGCCGGAGCCGTACCGGAACAGTGATCTTAAACAGTAACATGAACAGTAAACAGGTACGAACTACATACATTTCAGTACAGTTCACAATCATATCATTAGTCATTATCATTTTGTTTTATCAAATAACAAGTTCATAAACATTTAACAGAAACAAAGTTCAGAACAATGGTTCTTGAGTCAAATAATTATCTGGCAACACAGAACCATCATGTGATTAGGTGATAGGATTTTATTATGTATAAACGTATGTGAGGCGTTATAGAACAAAATACAAGGATGTTGTTATGTGGATGCTAAATTGATGGGTTATTCGTATAGGTGACGATCGGTACGAATAAATCTGACAGTTTAGCGTTCTGAATGATATCTGATAATTAGAAAACAAGATTGAAAAGTATAGTTATCTTCGTGTTCGTACGAGTGACGATTCGAACGAATACGCGCGACGACCGTACGTTTCGATTTAAATATAAATTAATATTTTAAAATTTAAAGTAAATAGAAGATATTAGTTAATTTATTAGGAATCACAACTTAGAATAATTTTATAAATCCTATTTTATAAATCGAGTCGTTTCGCGGCAAGACCACGCGAACCGGCATTTTACGCGAACCCGAACGAGACGGAACGATCGGGTATTTTTCTAAGTCTTTAATGCTAGCATTTATGTCCCAACAACCTACACCAACCTCATTTTTCATTCTCAATTTCGTCACTCCCTCTCTCTAGCCTCTCTCTCTAAAACTTCAAGCTTCTCACTACGATTTCTTGCTCGGATTTTCTTGGATTGAAGTGTTCTTAGAGCCAAAACGATCATCTCGTTGTGTGGATCACGAAAGTACAAGTTGTTTCGAGATTTCATCCATCTATTTTGAGGTAAAACTCTAATTTATGTTCGGTTTTGTGTGTTTAAACCCGATCCTTACACCCTACACGAATTAAATCGATATGCTCACTAGTAAGACACATAGATACACGCATAGATATGATTGGGATACATAGAAAACTGAATTGTAGCAGGTTTAGATCGGGAAAAAGAAGGTGAAATTTTGCAGGTTCGTGAGTGGTTGATGGCTGGCCGAACCACATAGCAAGCCCACGAACCTATTGACCTGCAGCCGAACCTGTGCTCACCTGCAACCGAACCTTTACCCTGCAACGAACCCTGAGCCGAACCTTTGAAGTCTGCAACGAACCCTGAGCCGAACCTTTGAAGTCTGCAACGAACCATGCATCATCATGGGTACACCTGCAACGAACTTGTAGCCTCCTGTGTGCCGAACCTGTGGGTTGGCCACGAACTATTTGAAATAGCCGAACCCTAGATGGCTGGTGCATGGCGAACCCTCAACCCCTGAACCTTTCTATGCAAGCTTCGCAACAGCATCAAACCACAAGAGCTAGGCGAACCATATGGGGGTGACGAACCTGTTAAGCAGTGATATGCATGCAGCCGAACCCTTAGGGTTCGTTGGAGTTAGAAGATAGCCGAACCTTCCATTGAACTTAGCCGAACCCTTGATTAAATCCAATAGGTTCGCTGCCCTAATTTGAAACCCGAACCTAATAGTTGTATAAATAGATTGATGTCGAACTTGGGGCTATCAAACTAATGTGGAGAACTTAGGGAATAGTTAGTTGACTATTAATCTAAGTTTACATATGAGAATGGGATCACATAAGGTGCAAGCATGGAGTCACATTATGTGTGTATGCATGTGGTAACACATTAGGGTTTTCCTTGTATAACATGAAGATGTAATACTCAAGAGATAAAGTGAACTAAGGAAGCATAGGTTGTTGACATCTAACAAATGGGGTTAAAACAATTGGGCATACAATTGAAAACATGTAGCAATGAAAACCATAAACTAAACGTGGGTGTTGTCTTAATCATTATCATTAACCTAGTAAAGACTTAACATGCACACTTAACTTAGATAAGTTAATGGGCCATGTTGAATGAAGCAAAGAACTCAAATTTGATTATTGGGCTTATTTGGGCCCAATGGGACTTAATTAGAGCCCATCAAATGTTAAAAGTTGGTTTAATTCAAATAATGGAATTTTAATAAAAGGGAAATGATTTATAAACTTTATTAGTTTAAATTGAATGATTTTCTAAAAATTATATTAACTTAAAATGACATTAGTTAAAGACATAGTAACCATGAGATGTTGTAATTATAAATGGGTACTAGGCTAAATTAGTTAGACTAAATCATAGAAGCCCTTAGTAAATTAGGACACTTAGATACACACACCGAGACCAAACCTTAGAAACGACGACTAATACACGTACCTATAGTATTCGAATTCTTGAAAATAACTCAGGAACTGAAGAAAACTAAGCTATCAGAACGAGCGCGCATTTTGTGTAGATCAGTTACATAGCAAAACAGGTGAGTTCATTGCCCCTTTTCTAACATTTTGTTTTAAAACGCGGGCTGAGAAGCATGCGTAAACTGTTTATTTAAATTGTTTACTTAAATGCTTTTAAATTTATATGTTTTACATATATAAATGATAACCTAGATCATATCTAGGTGAATTTTATGCAGGTTTTACTAAATTCATCTATTTATAATTTAAGTGGATATTTGGGTTAAACTAAACATTTCAACTAATCCAACGAAACATTTTGACGAAACAAGTGTGTCATTTTAACGAATCAAAACAAGAAATTTTGACGAATCAAGTGGGTGATTTCAATGAATCAAACGAAAAATTTTGACGAATCAAGTGGGTGATTTAACGAATCAAACAAAACATTTTGACAAATCAAGTGTGTGAGTTCAACGAATCAAACGAAACTATTTTGACGAAACTATAACCTAGGGACCCTGCATGTAGAGAACATAGGACTTAAGAATTATTTCATATTGTCTTCTGTATTCGATCATTGCACTAACCGATAACTTTATCGGTTATGATCAGAATGCCACCGAGAAGACAAACTCCTTCGTTGCCTCCACCACCGCAAGACTTAGCACCACATTCATCTACTCCTTCACCATCTGATTCACCACCGCCACCTCCTCCTCCTCCTCCATTTGTCCCTCCTCCTCTACTCAACCCACCACCAGGCCCGAGCACAACACCGATGATGGATCCTGCCACTATCGCCATGATGACTTTTCTGAGTAATCAGATGACTAACCAAATGAAGGAGGCGATACCGGAGATGTTCCTTCGTCTCCGCAATGAAATCAACAACACTGGCAACTCATCAGGAGAAGCTAGTGGAAATGCTGGAGGTTCATCGCATTACTCCTACAAGTCCTTTGTAGGATGTAAACCACCCAGCTTTAGCGGGTCTGAAGGAGCCGTTGGATCAATCCAATGGATCGAGAAGATCGAGACAACCCTGGACCTCTGCAGCGGTCCTATTAACCAAATTGTCCGCTACTCATCTGGAACATTCAACAAACGGGCTCTGACCTGGTGGAATGGTCAGATCAATGCCCGAGGAAGAGAGGAAGCTATGGCCATGCCATGGGAAGATTTCAAGACGTTGCTGAGAACAGAATTCTGCCCTAAGAACGAGTTGCAGAAACTGGAAGTTGAACTATCCAATCATGTGATGAAGGGGGCTGATCACATGGGGTATACAACTCGTTATCACGAGTTAGTTGCTTTGGTGCCAGACATGGTACCAACTTTAGAGAAGAGGATAGACAGATATGTAGGCGGACTTCCCGTCTGCATTCAGGGCATGGTTGTTGCAGCCAACCCTACCACAGTTGAGTCTCCGGTGAGATTGTATGGAAAACTCACTGATCTTATGGTAGCCTCTGGAGTGTTAAAGAAAGAGGCAGACACTGGCAAGAACAAGGCAGAACCATTAAAGAAACCCCACCACCATCAGAAGAAGAAGCAGAAGACCATCAAGAACTATACGATGGACACACCTCTCCAACAAGTAGCAGCAGCACCACAAAACCCCAACCGAAAACCCTACACTGGCACGTTTCCTCTGTGTGCCAAGTGTCAATATCATCACATTGCTAACACTCCCTGCAAGCAATGCACGGGATGTGGAAGAAAGGGTCATTGGGTCCAACACTGCCGAATGACACCTAACCCAGCAGTCAACAACGCTGCTTTGGCTCTTCCTCCACCAGCTAATCAGAACAACGGTTGATGCTATAACTGTGGCGAACAGGGCCACTTTGTAAAGAACTGTCCGAAAAAAGCCCAACAGGCAGTTCAAGCACCCCGTGGAAGGGCCTTTGTTATTGGAGCACCCGCAGCGCGCCAGGACCCGAATGTGGTCACTGGTACGTTTCTCTTACATGACTTTTATGCATCTGTTTTATTTGATACTGGTGCGGATCAGAGTTTTATCTCTACCGATTTTGCATGCCAATGAGATTCTATAGAGGAACAGTTAGATTCTCCTTACATTATAGAGGTAGCTAACGGAAAGCAGATTTCAGTTAGTACAATTTATAGAAATTGCCCATTGACACTCAACGGTCATACATTCATCATCGATTTGATACCGATGGAGTTGGGTAGTTTCGACATCATTGTTGGAATGGATTGGCTTTCCTCTAATCGAGTGCAAGTCATCTGTTCTGAAAAGCTTCTTCGAATTCCATTGCCGAGTGATCGTGTATTGGAAGTTAATGGGGATCAAGCAAAACGTAGTGTCAAAATCATCTCTTGCATAAAAGCGCGTAAGTGTCTACAGAAGCGGTGCGTTGCATTCCTGGCTCATGTAGTGGAAAAGGAGAAGGACAAGAAAAAGATTCAAGATGTACCTGTGGTGAAAGAATATCCTGAAGTATTTCCTGAAGATCTACCTGGGTTGCCACCTGCGCGACCGGTAGAGTTTCGTATCGACTTAGTTCCTGGAGCAACTCCTGTTGCTAAATCTCTTTACAGATTAGCACCTTCAGAGATGCAGGAATTGTCAAATCAGTTACAGGATCTACTTAATAAAGGTTTCATCAGACAGAGCTACTAACCTTGGGGAGCTCCGGTCTTGTTCGTAAAGAAGAAAGACGGATCGTTCAGAATGTGCATAGATTACAGAGAGCTGAACAAACTAACCATCAAGAATCGGTATCCATTACCGAGAATTGATGATTTGTTTGACCAACTGCAAGGAGCTCAATACTTCTCAAAGATTGACTTGCGGTCTGGATATCATCAGCTTAGAGTTCAAGACGAAGATATACCGAAAACGGCCTTCCGAACCAGATACGGGCATTACGAATTCATGGTGATACCTTTCGGATTGACAAATGCACCGGCGGTTTTCATGGATCTCATGAACCGAGTGTGCAAGCCGTATCTAGATTAGTTTGTCATTGTCTTTATTGATGACATACTGATTTATTCTAAGAGCAAGGTAGATCATGAACAACATCTCAGGAAGATCTTGGAGCTATTGAAAGAACATAAACTTTATGCCAAGTTCTCTAAATGTGAATTTTGGCTAAGAGAAGTTCAATTTCTGGGTCACGTAGTCAACAGTGAGGGAATACACGTTGATCCTGCCAAGATCGAGGTGATAAAGAACTGGGATACTCCGAAGACACCGACGGAGATACGGTCTTTTTTGGGATTGGCGGGTTATTAAGAAGGTTTATCTCAAACTTTTCTCAAATAGCCTTGCCACTCACCAAACTAACTCAAAAAAGTGAACCGTTTGTCTGGGAGCAGAAACAAGAGGATGCTTTCCAGACCCTGAAACAGAAATTATGTAATGCTCCAATTCTATCTCTCCCAGAAGGATGCGATGACTTTGTCGTTTATTGTGATGCTTCCCATTAGGGACTAGGTTGTGTATTAATGCAACGTGACAAAGTTATTGCTTATGCATCAAGGCAGTTAAAGATTCATGAGAAGAACTACACTACTCATGATCTTGAACTGGGAGCTGTAATCTTCGCACTGAAGATTTGGAGACATTATTTATATGGCACCAAGTGTACCATATTCACTGATCACAAAAGCCTACAGCACATCTTTGATCAGAAATAGTTCAACATGCGACAACGCCGTTGGGTTGAACTTCTGAATGATTACGATTGCATGATCAAGTACCATCCGGGAAAGGCGAACGTTGTAGCTGATGCCTTGAGCTGGAAGGAACGAGTCAAACCTTTGCGCGTCAGGGCAATGGGAATGACTGTGCAGACCAGTTTGAGAGATCAGATTATTCAAGCAGAACAAGAGTCAGTTAATAGAGGAAACTTGAAGAAAGAACTTGACTGTGGAGTAGAGAAACACCTTGAGACTAAGCCTGATGGAATGATCTACTACCAGGATCGTATATGGATCCCGGCGGTAGACGAATTGAGAAGACTTATCTTCGATGAAGCACACAAGACTAAATATTCTGTTCATCCCGGATCTGATAAGATGTACCAAGACTTGCGTGGATTTTATTGGTGGCCGGGAATGAAGAAAGACATAGCCGGGTATGTCGGTCGATGTCTAACGTGTGCGAAGGTAAAGGCGGAACACCAGAGACCGTCTGGCCTACTGGAACAGCCTGAGATTCCGCTCTGGAAGTGGGAACAAATAGCTATGGATTTCATTACCAAGCTACCCCGCACTTCCAGTGGTCACGATACAATTTGGCTGATCATTGACTGTTTAACAAAATCTGCTCATTTCTTGCCTATGCGTGAAACTTTCATGATGGATAAACTGGCAAGACTGTACATCAACGAGATAGTGGTACGCCACGGTGTGCCATTGTCTATTATTTCTGATAGAGATAGCAGATTTACATCAAGGTTCTGGCAGTCATTACAGAAATCTCTAGGAACGCAGTTAAATATGAGTACAGCTTACCACCCACAAACGGATGGTCAAAGCGAACGTACAATTCAAACCCTGGAGGACATGTTGAGAACCTGTATTTTAGATTTCGGTGGGAATTGGGACTCTCATTTGCCACTGATCGAATTCTCCTACAATAACAGCTACCACAGCAGTATCGGATGTGCACCATTCGAGGCTCTTTATGGCCGGAAATGTCGATCACCGATCTGTTGGACCGAAGTGGGAGATAACCCATAACTGGGCCAGAATTTATTCAAGAAACCACTGATAAGATTGCCCAAATTCAGAGAAGACTACAAAGAACAAGGAGCAGGCAAAAGAGCTACGCAGACAAACGGCGCAAACTGTTGGAATTCTAAGTGGGAGACCGTATTATGTTGAAGGTATCCCCATGGAAGGGCGTAGTTCGATTTGGGAATAAAGGCAAGTTAGCACCACGGTATGTAGGACCGTTCGAGATCATCGAACGTATTGGTCCTGTGGCGTACAGACTGAGATTACCAGATGAACTCAGTGCGGTGCATGATGTATTTCACGTCTCGAACTTAAAGAGATGTCTTGCCGATGAATCACTTGTTATTCCAATCGAAGAGATTCAAGTGGATGAACAGCTACACTTTATTGAGGAACCTTTAGAGATTATGGATCGCAAAGTTAAACAACAGAGGCGAAGCCGTATTCCGATTGTAAAGGTTCGATGGAACTCAAGGCGCGGACCCGAGTTTACTTGCGAATATGAAGATCACATGAAGTCAAAGTATCCCCAACTGTTTACAGAGGAAGACGTACCTAATGAGAATGTTTAAATTTCGGGACGAAATTTCTCTAACAAGGGGAGACTGTAACATCTGTGCCAGAGCCGTACCGGAACAGTGATCTGAAACAGTAACATGAACAGTAAACAGGTACGAACTACATACATTTCAGTACAGTTCATAATCATATCATTAGTCATTATCATTTTGTTTTATCAAATAACAAGTTCATAAACATTTAACAGAAACAAAGTTCAGAACAATGGTTCTTGAGTTAGATAATTATCTAGCAACACAGAACCATCATGTGATTAGGTGATAGGATTTTATTATGTATAAACGTATGTGAGGCGTTACAGAACAAAATACAAGGATGTTGTTATGTGGATGCTAAATTGATGGGTTATTCGTATAGGTGACGATCGGTACGAATAAATCAGACAGTTTAACGTTCTGAATGATATCTGATAATTAGAAAACAAGATTGAAAAATATAGTTATCTTCGTGTTCGTACGAGTGACGATTCAAACGAATACGTGCGACGACCGTACGTTTCGATTTAAATATAAATTAATATTTTAAAATTTAAAGTAAATAGAAGATATTAGTTAATTTATTAGGAATCACAACTTAGAATAATTTTATAAATCCTATTTTATAAATCGAGTCGTTTCGCGGCAAGACCACGCGAACCGGCATTTTACGCGAACCCGAACGAGACGGAACGATCGGGTATTTTTCTAAGTCTTTAATGCTAGCATTTATGTCCCAACAACCTACACCAACCTCATTTTTCATTCTCAATTTTGTCACTTCCTCTCTCTAGCCTCTCTCTCTAGCCTCTTTCTTTAAAACTTCAAGCTTCTCACTATGATTTCGTGCTCGGATTTGCTTGGATTGAAGTGTTCTTGGAGCCAAAACGATCACCTCGTTGTGTGGATCAAGGAAGTACAAGTTTTTTCGAGATTTCATCCATCTATTTTGAGGTAAAACTCTAATTTATGTTCGGTTTTGTGTGTTTAAACCCGGTCCTTACACCCTACACGAATTAAATCGATATGCTCACCAGTAAGAGACATAGATACACGCATATATATGATTGGGATACATAGAAAACTGAATTGTAGCAGGTTTAGATCGGGAAAAAGAAGGTGAAATTTTGCTGGTTCGTGAGTGGTTGATGGCTGGCCGAACCACACAGTAAGCCCACGAACTTATTGACCTGCAGCCGAACCTGTGCTCACCTGCAACCGAACCTTTACCCTACAACGAACCCTGAGCCGAACCTTTGAAGTCTGCAACGAACCCTGCATCATCATGGGTACACCTGCAACGAACCTGTAGCCTTCTGTGTGCCGAACCTGTGGGTAGGCCACGAACTATTTGAAATAGCCGAACCCTAGATGGCTGGTGCATGGCGAACCCTCAACCCCCAAACCTTTCTATGCAAGCTTCGCAACAGCATCAAACCACAAGAGCTAGGCGAACCATATGGGGGTGACGAACCTGTTAAGCAGTGACACGCATGTAGCCGAACCCTTAGGGTTCGTTGGAGTTAGAAGATAGCCGAACCTTCCATTGAACTTAGCCGAACCCTTGATTAAATCCAATAGGTTCGGTGCCCTAATTTGAAACCTGAACCTAATAGTTGTATAAATAGATTGATGTCGAACTTGGGGCTATCAAAACTAATGTGGAGAACTTAGGGAATAGTTAGTTGACTATTAATCTAAGTTTACATATGAGAATGGAATCACATAAGGTGCAAGCATGGAGTCACATTATGTGTGTATGCGTGAGGTAATACATTAGGGTTTTCCTTGTATAACATGAAGATGTAATACTCAAGAGATAAAGTGAACTAAGGAAGCATAGGTTGTTGACATTTAACAAATGGGGTTAAAACAATTGGGCATACAATTGAAAACATGTAGCAATGAAAACCATGAACTAAACGTGGGTGTTGTCTTAATCATTATCACTAACCTAGTAAAAACTTAACATGCACACTTAACTTAGATAAGTTAATGGGCCATGTAGAATGAAGCAAAGAACTCAAATTTGATTATTGGGCTTATTTGGGCCCAATGGGAGTTAATTAGAGCCCATCAAATGTTAAAAGTTGGTTTAATTCAAATAATGGAATTTTAATAAAAGGGAAATGATTTATAAACTTTATTAGTTTAAATTGAATGATTTTCTAAAAATTATATTAACTTAAAATGACATTAGTTAAAGACACAGTAACCATGACATGTTGTAATTATAAATGGGTATTAGGCTAAATTAGTTAGACTAAATCATAGAAGCCCTTAGTAAATTAGGACACTTAGATACATACACCGAGACTAAACCTTAGATATGACGACTAATACGCGTACTTATAGTATTTGAATTCTTGAAAATAACTCAGGAACTGAAGAAAACTAAGCTATCAGAACGAGCGCGCATTTTGTGTGGATCAGTTACATAGCAAAATAGGTGAGTTCATTGCCCCTTTTCTAACATTTTGTTTTAAAACGCGGGGCTGAGAAGCATGCGTAAACTGTTTATTTAAATTGTTTACTTAAATGCTTTTAAATTTATATGTTTTACATATATAAATGATAACCTAGATCATATCTAGGTGAATTTTATGCAGGTTTTACTAAATTCATCTATTTATAATTTAAGTGGATAATTGGGTTAAACTAAACATTTCAACTAATCCAACGAAACATTTCGACGAAACAAGTGTGTCATTTCAACGAATCAAAACAAGACATTTTGACGAATCAAGTGGGTGATTTCAACGAATCAAACGAAACATTTTGACGAATCAAGTGGGTGATTTCAACGAATCAAACAAAACATTTTGACAAATCAAGTGTGTGAGTTCAACGAATCAAACGAAACTATTTTGACAAAACAAGTGGGGAAGTTCAACGAATCAAACGAAACTATCTTTGCAAAGTTAATATTCGATGTTCACCAAATCAAGTGTTTGATGAACAACGAATCAAGAGTACATTTGATCAACGAATCTAGTATTCCATGACCAATGAATTAAGTACATCTTGTGACAGAATCAGATGAATCAATAAATCATTTTCAAGGGAAAATCTGGGAAATATCAAAGATAACATATGCCAACACAACGAATCAAGAACGAAACAAGAAATCCTACATTTCAAGAAGTCCTAGCTAGACCGTTTGATTTGTAGGTCATATGTTTGATGATATTTTCAGAATTCCCTAACTACCAAGTACCTTGATTGACAGAGTAGTCTACTCGAGTTGACCATGGCCTAATCATTAGGACTTAGATTTTATTAAATGTTTATTTATTTATTTAATTAAGCATTTATAACTGTTTCTACAATTGTTGTGGTTGATCATATTGTGTGATGAACTTATGGAGTCAACATGGATTTCAAATGATTGCAATTACGGGGACAAAGAACAGAAGGATTTTTGGGTTTTAATGAGAAGGGTAAAAATGCTTAACTATCATTAACAACAGTGTCATATACGGATTAGTATGTGGTGGGACGGTGGCTGGGCGGGCGGTAAGTTCGACCCTACATATGCCCTATATATAAGCATACCGATCCGGATATTACATGTGGAGGTAATGATGTTAAGGTCTTTACCGGAAGAGGTTTACAAATCATTTTCAAACTTTAAACTATATGAACTCACCAACCATGTGTTGATTTTATTTTTGCATGACTTCTCAGGTGACGAACAGGTCAACTAGGAAGCTTATGCTTTTGGACTAGGACTTCAGATAGAAGACTTAGTATTTTTGGACCTGCATATTTTTGGAAACATCATTATACAATTATTTTGTATATCTTGTGCAGTTACAAGATAGTTATTTTATGATGTTTATGATAGATTTACATTATTAAATTATGAACGATTTGGACGTAATTTAACTTTGTAATTCTATTCTATTTAGCATTTCTCACTTATATCATGTGCAATGTAAAAAATCTGATCACTTTGATTATCATTCACGATATTGCGCCCCGGGAACCTTCCGCCCGACGGGGACTCCGATCCAACCCCGCCGGCTCGGGGTGCGACATACTCCTGGCTATTTTTTATTAAAGAAAAGTCAGAAACGTTTGAGTGTATTCAGGTTCTGGTTACCAAACTTGAATCACTTTACAAGCTCAAAGTTAGGATGCTCAGAATAGATAACGGGACGAAATTTAAGAATAATAACATGGAGACTTTTTGCAACGAACGTGGTATTATCCAACAATTTAGTGCTTCATATGTCCCACAGATTAATGGTGTTGCTGAGCGAAAGACCAAAACATTGATTGAGGCTGCTTGGTCTATGCTTGCTGATTCATCCCTACCGGTTCAGTTCTAGAATGAAGCTGTTGCTAATGCTTGTTATACTCTGAACTGGGTATTGATTGTGAAGTGACATGGGAAGACTTGTTTTGAATTGCTCCATAACATAAAGCCAAATCTTAAGTATCTTGAACCTTTTGGTGCTCCATGCATAAAAGCAAGGCAAGTTCAATGATAAGGTGGAAGAAAGATATTTTCTTGGGTATAGCACTCCTAATAAAAGAGTGTACAACAGATCAACTCACAATGTGAAAGACTAGTAACATGTGGATGTTAAGAAATACACTATGCCACTACCTGGAAAGGGTCCAGACTGGATGTTCAATTATTCTGATCAGTTTGACTCTTTTAATATGTCTCCCTTGTATTCTGATGAAGATATTGCTGTTCAAATGATATATGATGCACAGAATGCACCTGATGAACCAATGCAATCTTCATCGGTTACATCTCCAATACAGACACATGATGACAATTCAGACTCAGATGATCATCACTCTCAGCAAGATGTCCCAGAACCTGATGTTGAAAATCTTGTACCTGCTCTTGAGGATCTCAATCTTAATAATCTTGATCCAGAAGTTGTTATTCCTGCTCATCTAGGGGGAAGAATTAACAACATGCATCCTTAGATGAATATTATAGGAAATTTGAATGATGGCGTGAAGACTAGAAACCAGTTATCTTCAGGTGGTCTTTCTGACATACTCGACTTTGCAGATATGAACTTTTGTTCCAATTCTTGTTTTATCTCCCAAATCGAGCCCAGAACCATTACTGAAGCCTTGAAAGAAGAATCTTGGGTAGATGGTATGTAGGAAGAGTTGTTGCAATTTAAGAAGCTTGGGGTTTGGCAGCTTGTTGATAGACCTAAAGGTGCGAAATCATTGGCACAAGATGGGTTCTACGCTGCAAATGTGATGATCATGGTATTTTGATAAGAAACAAAGCATGTCTGGTTGTGCAAGGTTTTAGACAAATTGAAGGGATTGACTGCAATGAAGTATTTGCACCGGTTGCTCGTCTTGAAGCAATCCGAATTTTCTTGGCTTATGAATTCTACAAAAACTTTAAAGTTTATCAGATGGATGTTATAATTGCTTTTCTTCATGGTGTGATAAATGAAGTTATGTATCTCAGTCAACCTCCTGGGTTTGAAGATCCATTACACCGTGACCAAGTCAACAAGCTTGACAAGGCCTTATATAGATTGCACTAAGCTCTGTGAGCGTGGTATGAGACTCTTTCTACTCACCTTCTGAACAACGGGTTCAGAAGAGGTATCATTGACTGCACTTTGTTCATTAGATAGATGGATGGGGATTTGCTCTTGGTACAAGTTTATGTGGATGATATCATTTTTGGGTCCACAAATGATGTTCTGTGCAAAGGTTTTGGGAAGGTTATGAAAGATAAGTTTGAGATGAGTTATATGGGAGAGATGAAATTTTTCCTTGGATTGCAGGTGGATCAGTTTGAGGCAGGGATCTTTATTCATCAGACCAAATATGTTGGTAACATTCTGAGTGGTTCAGTATGTTGGATGCAAAACCTGTTGGTACCCCACTAGCTGTTAATCACGTGATTACACCAGACGGAAAGGGGGAGTTAATCGCTGCTTCTTTGTATCGAGGAATGATTGGATCTCTTACGTATCTCAGTGCCTCTCGACCAGAAATCATGTTTGCTACTTGCTTGTGTGAGCGATATCAATCAAAGCCAAGAGTCTCTCATCTTATTGCTGTGAAGAGGATTTTGCATTATCTGAAGGGTACTCCGGATCTAGGCTTAGGGTATCCTAATGATGATAGCTTTGACCTGACTGCTTATAGTGATTCAGATTATGGTGGATGCAAAAGGGATTTTAAGTCAACATCTACGGGGTGTCAGTTCTTTGGGAAACACCTGGTTACCTGGCAGTGCAAGAAGCAGACATCGGTGTCTACTTACACATGTGAAGCAGAATACATTGCAGCTACAAGTTGTTGCTCACAAATCATCTGGATTGAACAACAACTCAGGGATTGTGGGTTACATTTTTCTAACACTCCTATATTTGTTGATAATACATCTACCATTGCCGTCACTAAAAATCTTGTTCAGCATTCAAAAACAAAACACATCGGCATTAAATATCATTTCATACGTGATTGTTTTGAAAAGAAATTAATCGATGTTGTTAAAATTCACACCGATCACCAGAAAGCCGATCTTTACACAAAAGCTTTTGATAAACCCAGATTTCTATATATGTTATCGGCTAATGGTGTTTTTCAGAAAGATGAGTCATTCCTTCATTTGAATCAAACAAATGATCATTCTCCTTATTTTTAGTCTCTTTTGTGTATATAGTATTTCTGTTGTTTTTCATTTGCTTATTCAAAAACCAAAAAATTTTCTATTATAGGTTTTTAGGGGGAGAAAAAGTAGTTTATTGAAAAACCAAAAACATCCGAAAAATTGTAAAAATGAGGATGTTTGGTTTGGGAAAGTAATGTATCAATTAGTCATTTTATTTGAAGCAAAAAATGAATGCACATATTGAAAGCACATGGGTATTATAATTTGATGTACTGATAGGCCGACTTTACAAATTTATAGACTATTGGTGGTTGCTTAAAATGTCCATTTTGTGGGATCTAGTCTAGAAAATTGGTTTAAGGTATAAACATGTTATAATTCAAATCAAGCATACACCTGGTATCATAGGATCTTATGAGGCTTCCAATGATTCATGAGTTCGAGTCTGTACACGAATGTTGGGTTGTAGGCTAGCTGAAGCCGTCCATTCAGATAAGAATGAATGAATCACATGAAAATAAAAGTAAGTCCGACTCTATACATGTGCCACATTGCTGGGTCAAAGCCTAGCTGAAGCCGTCCATTCAGATAGGATATGCTAGAAAAATACAAAAAAAAAAGTTCGATTCCATACATGTGCCAAATACGGGTTGTAGCCTAGTTGAAGCCATCCATTTGGATAGAACCAAGCTCTTGATCAACACTGTTCTGAGACGTGCCATATCGCTTTGTAAAGACCTAGCTGAAGCCGTCCATGAGAATGTGTTGAGATTGAGAAACTGATTATAAGAAAAATACAAAAATATAATAAATTGGAACCTTATGGAGCTTATGATCTCAGGTTTTAAGATGTGTAGATATGAGTTATAACTTAGTTTTAACCTGTATTGGTTGACTAAAATGGGAAACTCTGTTAGAAGATATGGGTGATCATTGATGTGTTTACAAACAAGTATGGTCTGGTTTAAAATGAACAAGTATATCAGTATTTCATTATAAACCCAACGTGTCATAAGTATAACATTCAAAGATGCTGATTTGAAATGGTTTGGTGTATATGTTACTCTCCTGAAAGGCTACTCACAAAAATATATGGTTTGATTTTCATAGTTTAGTTGTACAGCTATATTATTATCAGAAAAATACAAAAAGATTTTCAATTATATTTTTTAGATGATCATTTTTCTGTTCAGGTGCTTAATTTTGTTTAAACTTTTTCATCAATACTGAAAAAAACTTCTTAACTGTGGTGTTTGAGTGCTTGTTTGGAAATATGTTTAAAATGAATGTTGTTGACTCATTCGCACGAATGAACCACTTTGATAGTTCATGCGCGCGAATGGTTTACACGAATGAATGGATAATTCGTCTAAACATCACTAACGAATGGAGTACACGAACGAACTGCTGTTTCGTATGAATCTCATTGACGAACGAATCCTTCATACGAATGGGACTCCGGCACGAATGAATTTTGTATTTAAATTCTCTGTTTCGTCTAAAGCCTCATTCGCCCCTATTTTGATTCGTTAATTGTGTGCGTGTCTCCGGTTGTCCGACCGAGAGTTCTTGGCAATCACCTCTTTTTTAGCCGAGATTTTGAGCTCCTCTGATTATAAATAGTTTCTTTATTGTTTCAGGTATATTATGAATCAAGAATCATCCTCTGTGAACTTATTTTAGGGAAAAATCGACTGGTTTTATAGGGTTTTAGATTTCGAACGGGTTTTCAGTCCAATAAACCTTTAAAGTCAACTCAAATCGATCTAAAACCTGTTCATATCAATTAATCGGTGTTGTCTGATGACAATGTTACCATTTTTATGCATTAATCATGAATTTTTGATAGTTAGGGTTTTAGGGTTTATGGACAGGTGAACGAACTGTTCGTTCGTGTGACTTGTCACATGAAGTAGTCAATTCATTTGAGAGGTCTTACGAATGAACATGTCGTACAATTGAGCTTGTTCGTGAAACTCATTCGTGTATCATGCCAATTCGTATGACTTCTTGATTTGTCTGAGCCTTTGTTCATGCCTATTTAGTCTAATACCCTATTCATTCGCACGAATGAAGTATTTTTTGGTTAAGTGTTTAAGTGATTTTATTTCTATCATTCTGAACTGAATTGCTTATTTTACTATTTGCAGAATGACTAATCTAAGAGCTTTTCCAAAGAACACCATTTGTGCCTTTTTGGACTTTCATCACAAAATGTTGAACACTTCTCAAGGATCATCTCCTTTCTCAGATGATCTCTATCTTCACTGCTATTTCGACTATACATGTTCCATACTTCTCACATCAGAAGTCTTTCTAGGAGTCCGCTGCCATTGATTGTATTGTGGAACCGATAGTCATTTGGGGTGTTGTAGGAGGAAGGGATGTGGTCGTATCTGCAGAACACATCAGAGAATCTGTGGGTCTCAGGATCTACCTGAGCACCCAGTTTTGTTGGATAAAAAACTTGTAAGAGGTTGTTTCTTGAGATGCAAGTATGGAGGAGATCTCACCATTGGAGTGCTGAACAAGGTGTACCTTAGTCCATAGTTCAAGTATCTATTCCATGTTCTTCTACACTGCCTAGGATCCAGATGAGGTGGATTTGATAAACTAAGAGAGACTCAGCAATATGCTTTTGTAGCTTTGGTTTTGAATATTCCCTTCAATTTTTCTAAGACGGTCTTCATGCATATGAAGGAGAATATTAGCTCAAAAGGAGATAAGAAATATCTCAAGTATCCTAGATTCCTCCAAATGATCTTTAATGCACAGTTGCCTGATCTCCCTAAGATTAATGCAGATATCATCCGGTTGCAGCATATGACCAAGACAACGCTCAACCGTGTCAAGTGTTACAGTCCTAAGGATGCCAGGCCTGTAGATCGTAGTCTTTTCGGACATCTCCTTATTCCAGAATATGTGGCACTTGCTAGGAGGAGATGGAGACATGATGACTCTGATTCAGATGTTGAGGATATGATTGTTCCTCAAGTAGATAGTGATGATGATGGAGATGTTAGTGGTGTTGGTAGTGCTGGTGTTAGTGGTGTTGGTGTTGGTAATGCTGGTGTTAGTGGTGCTGGTTTTGTCACACCCTGAGCCGACGGGCTGGATCGACTTTCATGTAGGGCGGAAAGTTCTCGGGATGCGATATCGTTTGATAATCGAAATGAGCAGATTGTTTACATAGCACATGATATATAAATGAGATATGCTAACATGACAATGATATAGAATTACAAATTAAATTACATTGTTTCCTCATAATTTAAGTAAGTAAATCTATTCAAAAGAATCAATGAGTTTCTATCTTGTAACTGTACAAGATGCACAAAACATGATTCATTGTTTTGTCATTCCAAAATATGCTCGACACAAAATGTAGCTAGGTCTTCTAAAAGTCCACTAGCTATGTTCTTGAATACTGGTAACTAAACATGTTCGTCACCTGAGAAAACATGCATTTAAACAAAGTCAACACTAGGTTGGTGAGTTCATAAGTTTGATAATTGAAAACCTTGAATTGTTCACATACACATCACAATGTCATACATGTTACTTGTAGGTTGTTTGATTCACCTGTTCACACAATGGACGCTCCATAGTTATATTTACAAGTGATATCTTTTCCTATTAGCTATGCTTATATATAGGGCATATGTAAGGGAACGAGCCCCAGCCACCGTCCCACCACACATCTAATGGAACTTAACACCACTTGCGATACAACTATAGATCTCCATTTTCATTTCATTTGTTCATCCCATTTGCTATTCACCCGTTGTATCATATATAGAATAATAAACCGAAGTATTGATACACCCTCAATGTGTTAAGGAAGTTAGATTAATTTAATCTGATCCTTGTTATTATTCTATTTCTTGCGGGGTTAACTGTTAATCACTTTTAATAATAAGCGTGTTAGTTAACCAATTGATATTTGTTCTCAACATGAAGTGCATAGAGCTTAAAAGGAATCCATTGCTATCCTCACGTAATCAGATTACAATGCATCCGATTTACCTCTACCACTTTGTATTACCGTAGGCCTCATCGAAACTGTTACTAGTATTATGACTTGAGGGAAAATAAATTCCTTAGTCTACTAGTCAATAGGAAATGATGGATTAATTACTTATCACTGTAGATTAATATCACCATGTGTCGCTTTCCAGACCCTGACTGTTCGTCGCCCTGTCGCCGGTCATACGTTACTGGCCAAATGAGATTATGATCACATACTAGCCCTACAAGCTAGAGGTTTGTCAAACCTATGGTACCACTATGCTATCGTCGGTTTAGTCACATCAAACTAACTGGTCAGCGATTTGTGAAAGGGACTTACAATGATCAACTTGAATGCGTGGCACATGATTGAAATGATATAATACCGACAGTTCAATAGTAATCAATTGTATTGTGTTCACCAATGTTGTTTGTTCCCAATGTTGTGTGTTCTTGTTGTTGTTAACAAAGTTAAATAAGAACTTGTCTTATTATACATTGTTATTTGTTGTGTGAATGATGTTGTTATCATGAAGTTACGTTATCGCGATTATCATTCCTTGTTGTTCCATATAGTCACCCTGTTGTCACTAAGGTGTGGTAAGAGCTAGTCTTACTACACTTAGTCGACTCAGGTGGTGGATGATACTTGTTCCGTGTTATCTTGTTGTATGCATCGAATTATAATCTGAGTGTTATAAGAACTTGTTTTATTAAACTTAACTAACTCTGGTGTTGAATGATATTATGAAGATATATTATCTTCATATCATTCATGTGTGTTGTTGTCGTTGTCATCATGTTCACCTGTGATAATCTGAATGTCCGTTCTTGTAAGAATAATTAAGTGTTGTAAGATAAAATCTTACAACTATGTTATTCTATTGTGTTGATGATCTATAAAGTTATATTATCATATTCATCTTAGTTGTCTCTGTCATGTCATGATCATACAAACATGCATACAATGATAAGCATTAATAAGTCAAGCAATATTATCTAAATCAAAGTATAAGCAATATGTTAAACTAAAACTTTTAAGTAAATAAAAGATTTAGCATGTTTCTCAGCCCCGAGAGTTTAAAATCAGTTAAGATTAGAAAAGAGGCGTATGAACTCACCTTGCTGCTGATGTGGTTGACTTAGCCTAAACAAGAATGCACACGCTCGTTGTTTTACTTGTTGTTGTTTTCACGATCCTGTATTGTTTTCACGTTGTATGTAACTTGTAAGTATAAGTTTTAGTGATTTGTGTGCGTGTATATGTCAGTCCTAGAGTTGGCTAACCCCCTGGTCTTGGTCATCATTCGGCCCAGTTTACTTATTATTGAGTTTAGTAATACTTAACCCAATTAGCTTAAAGTTAGCACACTTTGTCATTGACTTTAAATCCATCTGTATGTAAACTTGTCATGATATGTAATCTTGAAACTATTTTAGTTTATAAACATCAATTTGATGTATGGTTTAAGACCACATGTTGCTCTTGTTACACTTGAAACAATCCTTACACGGTTCATAGATAACTTAGACACAATTCTTGTTAAAACTTGATGTTTTGAGTTTGTGAAATCTAGTGAGACAAAGTTCACCACCTTTGTATGATTTTTAGAATCCTATGCATGTTATCATTTAAATTTGTTTCAAGTGTTTGCTTCAAGTTAACACAAGTGGGCCGATCTGATAAACATGGGCCGAGTGAATGATCATGGGCCGAATGTGAATAAGCTTGGGCCGGATGTTTGTGTATATGGGTCGAATCAAGAAATCAAGTGGGCCAATTAATTGATTATGGGTTGACTAAGTGGTGGGCCGAATGATATGTACATGGGCTGAATGATTGGGCCAAATCATACCTTTGGGTTGAGTTGCTGCTAGGTTCGGTGGAACCTCTAGACTTAGCATGGTCTAGGTTCGGCCAGGGTGTAGGTTCGTTCCAGTTGGGTTCTGCTAGATACAAAGTCCGGTGATGTTGATTCGTGGATTCTAAGGTTCGGTCGAGTGGACGGTTTGCATGGAGGGTTCGTGAGTTATGAGCTCTAAGCCAGCATGACCAGGGTTCGCCTAGTTGAGAGGATCGCAGCCCCTTAGGTTTGTGTCAACACACTCATGGCAGCATGGTTCGTGACCTTTGCAGGTTCGGTGATAGTGGTTGACAAGCCCACGGTTCGGTGATGGTGAGAGGTTCGGCCACCCTTAGCCCAGCTCCACCGAGGTTCGGCTGGTCGAAGGTTCGGCCGACCCAGCTTCTTTGTGATGACTGTTCATCACCATCATTGATTCTCAGATTGTTGTAGGTTTGTCCATGGCCATCCTCACCTTCCTGCTGCTTCGTATTCGCTTGTGTGGTGTTTGGGTGGAGGTTTGAGCCGGCTTACATCATTGTTCGACCAAAAGGGTACAAAAACCCTAGTTTTTGACATGTTCAAGCTCATTTACCTCAATTCTCAATGGGTTTCTCCTCAGATCAGTTGTACTTTCATGTAGAGGAAGTTTGTAGCTACGTTTGGACACCAAGAACACCAATTTTCATGAAGAATCGAGCTAGATCTAAGGGTTTGAAACTTTGAATTTTAGAGAGAGAGAGAAAACGGGTGGGAGAGTTTAGAGAGAGAGAAAGAGTGTAATAAATGAGAAAATGCCTCATTTAGGCTTTAAATACCACGAGGGTGTTCGGGTTCGTGTTTGTTGTTCGGTTCTCGTCTTCGTTGCGTTTCCGGATCGTTATGCGCATATTTTACGTATTTAAATAAAAAGAATTATTTTTAATGTTTGAGAAGTGGTTATTCCTAGTAAATCGTTTACATTTTATTTTCTTGAATTATTTTATCGAAACTGGTTATTTTAAACGTTTAGTCAGATCGCGTCACCTTCGCGCGTATTCGTTCGAATCGTCACCCGAACGAACACGACGATGGTTTTGCTTTCTGATTCTTGTTTTCTACTTTCCAGTCATCATTTCAGAACGTTAAACTCACAGATATGTTTGTGTGAATCGTCACCCACGCAAACACACTGTTAGTTCATTATTCTGAAACGACACTGCAATTGTGTTTTGAATTGTGTTTCCTCACTGACGGATTCAACTATACTTCCTGTTTTCACATTGTTTTCGTACTGATTTATCGGCCATCTGATTCCTGTCATCTATGGATATCAGATCACAACCGACATGTTCTTGTTGTTTAGTGGTACACTATTGCTTTTCTTGATTCGTTGTCTTAACTGTACTTAGGTTTTCACTTAGATACAAACAACTATTGTTTATCATGAGTGTTGTACTTGCAGTATTTAAGTTTTCACATAAATACGTACAACTGTTTCTTGTATTTTGAATTCTGTTATCACAAACACTGTTCAAATAATGTATTTACACACAATAAATATGAAAGTACACATACCGTACGGACTTGCCGGACGATCTGGTACTGGATGTCACAGTCTCCCCTTGTTAAAGAAATTTCGTCCCGAAATTTAAGCATCAATGTCGGGCTCTACTTCTCGAACAAATGAGGATGCTTTGTCTTCATGTTGTCCTCGCGTTCCTAGGTAAATTCTGGTTCACGCTTGGCGTTCCATCGAATCTTTACAATAGGGATATGACTTCGTTTCAGTCTCTTGACTTCACGCTCCATAATTTTTACAGGTTCTTCAATGAAATGTAATTGTTCATAAACTTGTATTTCTTCCAATGGTATTATCAATGATTCATCAGCGAGACATCTCTTGAGATTTGATACATGAAATATGTCGTGTACTCCACTAAGTTCATCAGGGAGTTTGAGCATGTATGCCACTGAACCTATGCGTTGAGTTATCTTAAACGGTCCGACATACCTTGGTGCTAACTTGCCTTTAGCCCCAAAACGAACTACGCCTTTCCATGGGGACACTTTCAACATGACTCGGTCACCCACTTCGAATTCCAAAGGCTTTCGCCGTTTGTCTGCAAACTCTTTTGGCGGCTACGTGTTGCTTGTTGTCTTTGTTGTATCTGGGCTATCTTATCAGTAGTCTCCTGAATAAGTTCAGGCCTAGTGATTCTGTTGTCTCCCACTTCGGTCCAACAAATTGGAAACCGACATTTTCTACCATATAGTGCTTCAAACGAAGCAAATCCAATGCTGTTGTGGTAGTTGTTGTAGGAGAACTCAATGAGTGGTAAATGTTTATCCCAACTTCCACCGAAGTCAAGGATGCATGCCCTCAACATATCCTCCAGGGTTTGAATTGTTCGCTCGCTTTGTCCATCCGTTTGTGGATGATACGCGGTGCTCAAGTTGATACTTGTCCCTAAGGATTGTTGCAATGATTGCTAGAACCGCGATGTAAATCGACTGTCCCGGTCTGAAATAATAGACCATTGCACACTGTGCCGAACAACTATTTCATCAACATATAGTCTTCGTAGTTTCTCCATCTTGTAAGTTTCTCTGATCGGTAAGAAGTGTGCGGACTTGGTCAATCTATCAATGATGACCCAAATTGAATCATGTCCGCTGGAAGTGCGGGGTAGCTTGGTGATAAAATCCATAGCTATTTGTTCCCACTTCCATTGTGGTATCTCCGGTTGTTCCAGCAAGCCCGAAGGTTTCTGGTGTTCAGCTTTGACTTTGGCACATGTGATGCATTTGCCAACATAAGTGGCAACATCTTTCTTCATTCCCGGCCACCAATAAAACGACCTAAGATCTTGGTACATCTTATCAGCCCCAGGATGAACGGAGTATCGTGTCTTGTGTGCCTCGTCAAGTATGAGTGTTCGGAGTTCATCTACTGCCGGGATCCAAACTCGATCCTGATAATAGATAACTCCATCTTGTCTCATTCCGAAATGTTTCTCGGCTACACAGTCGAGCTCGTGTTACAAATTGTCTCTTGCCACTGCTTCTTGTTGTGCTTGTATGATTTTGTAACACCCCGACCGACGGCGGAATCATCGGATGCCACGAGGGATGTGTAGATTGTTCAAAAGCTCATGGGCATCTAAATCAAATCATCATATATCATTTAATCAACCACAATAATTACACAAAAATCATGTTCATCATGAATCAAATACATCAAATACACAAAAGATTTAGTTAAACTAACTAAACTCTAATCGCCAGAAATTTAGTTAATTAACTAAGTCCAAGAATCCTATATGATGATGATGTCCAAAATAGAAGAGACCATCCTCTTCATCCTACTTGTCTCCATCACCTGAAACATGTAAGAAAATCAAGTGTCAACTACAAAAGTAGTTGGTGAGTAATCATAAGTTATTATATTTTAAAATGTTTTAGTAAAATGCGTTTGAACGTTTATGTTTAAAATGGTTTTGTAAAATACTTTGTTTAAAACGGGTATAAAACTTATGATCTTCTTGAGAAAATCCATATGAATACCTGTATGAGATAATCCAACACACATCCATCAATTCAACAGCCAAACACATACACAATCACATAAACACATAACCAAATCAATCATAGCTAATCACAAATAATCATAATCAAATATAGGCAATCAATCCACAACAAATCAGCCAAACTCAATCAAACATATTCCCAATCAATGTTCGTGACTATACATGATTCCTTATGTATTTAACATAAGTTAGATACATGAATCATGGAGTGGTCGCTAACCACGTGACAATACATGAAGTCAAAGCAATTAACCGAAGTCAAGAGCAATACTTCACGGATGTGGAAACCCTCCACGTGACAATACATGAAGTCAAAACAATTAACCGAAGTTAAGAGTAATGATTCACGGATGTGGAAATCATCCACGTGACAATACATGTAATCTTTGTTATTGACCTAAGTCAATAACAATGTTTACACGGATATAAAAGAATAATAGATAACCCAATAATAATAATATTTTCAAATGTGAATATCATATTGATAAACAGGTATTAACCTTGTGTTATCAAAAAAAAAAATATTTAAACCCGTATACATGTTTCACCTCCGAGTTTTAAAACTAAAACAGTTTAAAGAAAGGGAGGTTATGAGAACTCACCTGAAGTCCTTAGAATCCGGGTTCTCGTGTTATGCGCGCTCGCGTAAGTAAATCAAACCACTCAAAGATCTGTAATTATTGTGATCCCCAGTTTTATAATCATAAGTATTTCATATTCAATTAACGTCGTCATTAGTTTATTCTAACCCGTTTGCATTGTATTAACTTAGTTCATTTGTTTCTAAGTTAGGTAATGATGCCTAGGGTTTATTAATATTCAACCCGCAATGGTGCTTTAACCCATTAACTTAAACTATTCGATATACAAAGGCCCTTAATTAATAATCCAATAGTTCATAACTTATAAGGTATTAATCTTATACCTTATGTACACTTTTGTATACATGCATGCATGAGTAATGCTCTTGACCACCTACATCAAGTTATCATAAATCAATTTTAAGTTTTTTTTTTAAAAGATTAAAATCAGGTTATTTTCCCAAACATTCATCTTATAATATTTCGAAATTTAATTATTGATATTATTAAAGAAAGGTGGTAATCAAGGTCCTCATGCATGCATGGTTATACATATTTCCATGTATACGTATATCTACATGGTTATATGTATTTTCATGATCCCTAATTATCTTTAACCTACTAGTTTAATGGATTCAAGTTCGGTAGCCCACTAGACCAGCGAACCTTTAGGCCTAGCTAGGCACAGGTTCGGCTAAAACTTCTAAGGGTTCGTTGATCACAGGGTTCGGCTTCATAGGGATAAGGTTCGCGATCTAGGTCCTGCGCAACCAGGGTTCGCAGCCAACACTAAGGTTCGAGACTTAAAGGGTTCGGCCCAAGCTCAAGGGTTCGCTGTATGTTTTCATGAAGCCTAAGGTTCGTATAGCAAAAAGGTGGCTACATGGGTTCGCCTGAGACTCCTTGTAATCTGACCAGAGTTCGTAGAACAAGGGTTCGTAGAACAAGGGTTCGCTGGTCTGGGTTCGGTGCAAGGAAGAATTCAGCCGAAAAGATAGTTCGCCTGATCAAGTGGGTTCGTGGCTCATGGGCGGGAAAAAGGGTTCGGCGGCCTTGGGTTCGCGACCAGCAACTCCCAGTTACTGTTCATCATCTCCTTCGACATTCTCGATCCAGTTTTCAATCCAAAACACCATATCTACTTGGTCACATCAACCCATCTTACGTTTCTATGTATTATTAAACCGATTTTTAACTGCCACAAATGAGAATCACGATCAAACAATAAAACCGAACTTAAACATCTAGATTTACCTCGATCCACTGGTCCAATTCGGGATTTCTTCGTATCTACTTGTAGCTCTCGTTCACACGAACACGAGGACACCAAGATCTTGCGATTTCGTGGAGTGATGATCAAGCAAAGTTAGAGAGAAGGTAGAGTTATGAATGTGTGTGTGTTGTAGAGAGAGAGAGATATTTGGTGAATGAGAAAGAAAGAGGATAACCTCTTTCTTTATATCGCGTATTATATCCGCGTGCTCAATCTCGTTTTTATCGCGATAACACATAATAATTTCTCGATTTTCTCGTAAATTAATTTAAACATAATGCGTTTAAGTAATTATATTCCATTTTCATAAAGTGATTCTAGTTAAATCGTTTCGTAATTGAACGTAGATCGTTTTAGTTAAATATGTTTTGTTTTAAAATAAAAATGATTTTTTATTTAAAATCGGTTCATGAAAATGAATTCCTTTACGTTAAATTATTTGTTTAATAAATAGCTTTTACGATTTTTGTTTTAAGTTGTGATTCCTAATAAACGTTTTAAGTTTCTTTTTTTTTTTTATTAAATTAATATCGTTTAATATTATTTAATTTATCTCGTCGAAACGCGTTACTCGCGTACGAATTCGTAAAGATCGTCACCTTTGCGAATCCGACGCTCGTGTCGTATTTCGATTTGATTTACAATTTATTGAATATCGTTTCAGAATATTATTCCTAATAATTATATTCGTGTGAATCGTCACCCACGCGAATACATTTATTAAGTTAATATTTCTGAATTAATACTCGTGTTTAAGTAATGTTCGCAACCTCACTTCGCATAATTAATTCCCATTATTTATTAACTTAAATATTAAAACTCCCAAACCAAAAACCCACTAAACACTAGTCACTGACACATCCATGATAGACCGAAATATGCATATGTATAGGGCATATGTAAGGGTCAGTCGCAACTGCCCTAGCCACCGTCCCACCGCTATTTTCGATAAACCATGACCATGGGTCCTTGACTACGTTTAGTAACCAGTCTCAACCAAACTTCCAATTCCATCTCAATCCATTCTCAGACCAATAATACATCATTATCAGTGATAAGTAACCGCGATAAACCCTACGGGTCTGTTTAATTGAATTACAACTAAACTTCCCTTGGTTTACGCGTATAATAAATTATAATCATGTATACCAGTAACAGTGATAATATCAGTAATGTAAATCAATAATTTCATAATCATTCATAATAAATAAATCTCCAGTCGTAACAGTACAATCGTACGGATGTACGGACGTACGGACAACTGAAAGTACAGTGATGTTACAGATTTGATCTCTCAACTTGTTTGCACGGTCATTCCCATTGCTCGAACGCGCAAGGGTTTGACTCTTTCCTTCCTACTCAAAGCGTCTGCGACAACATTCGCTTTGCCCGGATGGTATTTGATCACACAATCGTAATCATTCAGGAGCTCAACCCAACATCTCTGTCTCATGTTAAGCTCCTTCAGATCAAATATGTGCTGTAAACTCTTGTGATCTATGATGATAGTGCATTTAGTACCATACAGGTAGTGTCTCTAAATCTTTAAAGCAAAGACAACAGCTCCTAGTTCTAAGTCGTGTGTTTTGTAGTTCTTCTCGTGTATCTTCAACTGTTGTGAGGCATAAGCAATGACTTTGTCTCGTTGCATTAAAACACAACCGAGTCCCTGATGGGAAGCATCACAATATACTACAAAATCATTGTTGCCTTCTGGGAGTGTTAAGATTGGAGCATTGCACAATCTTTGTTTCAATGTTTGAAATGCCTCTTCTTGTTTCTGTGTCCACACGAATGGTTCACTCTTCTGTGTGAGTTTGGTGAGAGGCAAGGCTATCTTAGAGAAATTCGAGATGAATCTCCTGTAATAACCCGCCAATCCCAAGAATGATCTAATCTCTGTCGGTGTTGTGGGCACATCCCAGTTCTTAATTGCTTCAATCTTGGCAGGGTCCACATGAATACCATTACTGTTAATCACGTGACCCAGAAACTGAACTTCTCCCAACCAAAATTCACACTTGGAGAATTTGGCAAAGAGTCGTTCGTCTTTCAGGATTTCCAAGGCTGTTCTGAGATGTTGTTCATGTTCCTTCTCGCTTTTTGAGTAAATTAGTATATCATCAATAAAGACAATAACAAACTGATCTAGGTACGGCTTGCACACCCGGTTCATAAGATCCATGAACACTTCCGGTGTGTTCGTCAATCCGAATGGCATCACCATGAATTCGTAGTGACCGTATCGGGTACGAAAGGTCGTCTTCGGTATGTCTTCCTCTTGAATCTGGAGCTGGTGATAACCTGAACGCAGGTCTATCTTTGAAAAGTACTAAGATCCCTGTAATTGATCAAACAAATCGTCAATCCTCGGTAACGGGCACCGATTCTTGATGGTGAGTTTGTTGAGCTCTCTTAGTCAATGCACATTCTGAACGATCCATCCTTCTTCTTAACAAAAAGAACCGGAGCTTCCCACGGGGAAAAGCTCGGTCGGATGAAGCCTTTGTCGAGTAGTTCTATTAATTGAATGGACAACTCCTGCATTTCTGATTGGTGCAAGTCTGTAAGGATACTTAGCTACAAGAGTCGCTCCCGGAATCAAATCAATTCGAAACTGCACCGATCTCTCAGGTGGCAGTCCCGGTAAATCATCCGGAAACACGTCCGCATAGTCTTTCACCACTGGTACATTTTAAATCTTGATTGCTTTCTTGTCCTTCTCAACCACGTGAGCTAGAAATGCGACACATTGTTTTCTGAGGTACTTAAGAGCCTTCATGCATGATATTATCTTGACACTGCGTTTCGCTTGATCTCCATGAATTTCCAAGATCTGATCGTTCTCCACTAGAATACGTAATAGCTTTTTGAAACAGATGAACTCAACTCTGTTAAGAAATAGCCAATCCATTTCGACAATGATATCGAAACTGCCCAGCTCTATCGGTATCAAATCAATGGAGGATGTGTGATCGCAAAGTGTTAGTGGGCAATTCCTAAGTACTGTGTCTACTGTTATCTGTTTGTCGTTTGCTATCTCAATAGTATAAGGGGAGTCTAAAGATTCCTCAACATGATTAAGATGGCATGCAAAATCGGATGAGATAAAACTCTTATCCGCACCAGTGTCAAATAATATGGATGCATAAAAGTCAGATAAGAGAAATGCACCCATGATCACATTCGGGTCCTGTCGAGCAGCAGCTACTCCAATATGAAAGGCTCTACCTCGTGCTACTTGAGCCTTTTGCTGATTCTTCTTGGGGCAATCCCGAGAAAAGTGTCCAGGCTCGCCATAGTTGTAGCAAGACCTGTTATCAGCAACAACAGTAGTAGCTGCATTGTTGTTTCCGTTCGAAGCCCCCGTTCTCCTGCAATTGTTGGCCCAGTGACCAAATTTCCCACAGTTAGTGCATTGCCTGCACTGGGTGTTTGGTGCATGATGATACTGACAAGTTTTGCACAAAGGTGCAGTGCCAGTGTAGGGCCTCTTGATCTGCAGAGGTGGCGGTTGGTTGATCATTGGTGTCTGAGTGGTTACAGCGAAGTTCTTGACCACTTTTTGTTTCTTAGCCGGCCTCTTATCCGGCTTCCTTGAAGTTCCAGCTTTGCTTGAGTCAGCTTCTTTCTTGAGTGCCCGGAGGCAACCATCACATCTGTCAATATTGCCGACAGTGTAACAGCCATCTCCATGGTAGTAGGATGGGCAGAAATCACATGCCCTTGGATGCAAGAATGCAGTCCACCGACGTATCGCTCGATCCTTTTCTCCAGTGTTGGCACCACATCCGGTGCCAAAGTAGCTAACTCATGAAAAACGGTGGTGTAGCCCAGATGCCCAGCACCAATAATAACAAGATTGAGCAGTTCGTTCTCAACCTTCTTGAGTTCATTCCTTGGGCAAAACTCTGCTCGCAGCATACCCTTGAAGTCATCCCAAGGCATAGACTGGGCCTCATCCCTGCCGCTAATTTGAACTTGAGCGTTCCACCAAGTCAACGCCCGCTTGTTGAATGAACCGGCTGAATATCCTACTTTGTGCTGATCAGGACAGCCCCTAATATCAAGAGTCGTTTCCATCTTCTCGATCCACTGGATCAATCCGACGGCTCCTTCACTGCCACTAAAATTGCTGGCTTGCATCTCACAAAATTTTTGTAGGAATAGTCCTGATGATGTTTGGTTTTGTCGCTGCCTTCTCTCCATGATTTAGCAACGTTGTTGCTGTTGTTACTGTTGATCCGGTTCATCATCTCAGGGATCACATCCCTCAGTTGACTGGTCAGCAATGTGGCCAGTGCAATGGTAGCGGGTCCAACTCATGAGCAGGCGGTGGTGGAGGAGGAGGTAGATGTGGAGGAGAGTCAGGTGGTGTCGGTGTCGATGAGTGCGGTGCTGAATCTTGTGGTGTGGTGGAAGTAAAGCTGGTTGTCTTCTTGGCGGCATTCTGATCATACTTGAAAGAAAATCGGTTAGCGCAGTGATCAGATGCAGAAGACACATGCAAATAGAATCCTATGTCATATGATCTCTACATGAGGGTCCCTAGGTTATAGTCTAGGCCAAACCGTTTAAGTAATATGACCTATATTTCTTTATAACCATGGCTCTGATCCAATCTGTACACACCACCCCGAGCCGGTGGGCTGGATCGACTTTCTAGCCAGGCGGAAGGTTCCCGGGCGCAATATCATTGTGATAATCGAAATGATCAGATTTTTACATAGCACATGATAAATAAATGAGAAATGCTAACATGACAATGAAATAGAATTACAAAGTTAAATTACTTAGTTTCCTCATAATTTAACTAAGTAAATTTAATCACAAGAATCAATGAGTTTTATATCTTGTATCTGTACAAGATATACAAAAGATGATTCACTGTTTTGTCATTCCAAAAGTATGATCACACAAAATGTAGCTAGGTCTTCTAAAAGTCCACTAGCTATGTTCTTGATATCTGATGACTAAACCTGTTAGCCACCTGAGAAAACATGCATTTAAACAAAGTCAACACTAGGTTGGTGAGTTCGTAAGTTTGATAATTGAAAACCTTGTATTATTCGCATACACACCCATGTTGCTTGTAGTATGTTTGATTCACCTGTTCACACAATGGCCTCTCCATAGTTATATTTACAAGTAATATCTCATCCTAATAGTTATGCTTATATATAGGGCATATGTAGGGGAACAAGCCACAGCCAACATCCCACCACATAACTAAAAGGACTCCACACTACTTGCAATACAACTATAGATATCCATTTCCATTCACTTGTTCATCCCGTTTGTTAATCACCTGTTGTATCATATGTAGAATAATATAATAATAGGGGTTTAGTTATCAAACCGAGTATTGATAAACCCTTCGTGTATTAAGGATATATGATTAATTTAATATGATCCTTGTATTATTCTATTACTGTGGGGTTAACTGTTAATCACCTTTAATAATGTAAGAGTGTTAGTTAACCATTTGATATTTTGTTCTCAACTTGAAGTGCATAGAGCTAAAAGGAATCCATGGCAATCCTCAAGTAATCAGTTTACAATGCATCCAATTTACCACTACCACCTTGTATTACCCTAAACCTCATCGAACTGTTACTAGTATTATGACATGAGAGAAAATAAATTCTTCAGTCTACTAGTCAACAAGAAGCGATGGATTAATTACAATTATAACTGCAGATTAATATCACCATGTGTCACTTTCCAAACCCTGACTTGAGTAGCCCTGTTACCGGTCATACGTTACCGGCCAATGATTGAGTACGATCACATACTAGCCCTACAAGCTGGAGGTTTGTCAAACCTATGGTACCACTATGCTATCGTCGGTTTAGTCACATCAAACTAGTGAGCCAAAGTTCACCACCTTTGTATGATTTTTAGAATCCTATGCATCTTATCATTTAAATTTGTTTCAAGTGTTTGCTTCAGCTTAACACAAGTGGGCCGATCTGATAAACATGGGCCGAGTGAATGATCATGGGCCGAATGTGAATAAGCTTGGGCCGGATGTTTGTGTATATGGGTCGAATCAAGAAATCAAGTGGGCCAATCATTGTTTATGGGTTAAATAAGTGGTGGGCCGAATGATATGTCCATGGGCTGAATGATTGCGCCAAATCATACACAGTGGGCCGAATCAATCGACTTGGCCAAATCTGTGGATCAATGGGTGTGGTGACTCCAATTCCAGCGAACCTTTGGGTTGAGTTGCTGCTAGGTTCGGTGGAACCTCTAGACTTAGCATGGTCTAGGTTCGGCCAGGGTGTAGTTCGTTCCAGTAAGGGTTCGGCTAGATACAAGGTCCGGTGATGTTGATTCGTGGCTTCTAAGGCTCGGTCGAGTGGACAGTTTGCATGGAGGGTTCGTGAGTTATGAGCTCTAAGCCAGCATGACCAGGGTTCCCCTAGCTGAAAGGTTCGCAACCCCTTAGGTTCGTGTCAACAGACTCATGGCAGTGGGTTCGTGACCTTTGCAGGTTCGGTGATAGTGGTTGGCAAGCCACGGTTTGGTGATGTGAGAGGTTCGGCCACCCTTAGCCCAGCTCTACAGAGGTTCAGCTGGTCGGAGGTTCGGCCGACCCAGCTTTTTTGCGATGCCTGTTCATCACCATCATCGATTCTCAGGTTGTTGTAGGTTCGTCCATGGCCATCCTCACCTTCCTGCTGCTTCGTATTCGCTTCTGTGGTGTTTGGGGTGAAGGTTTGAGCCGGCTAACATCATTATTCGACCAAAAGGGTACAAAAACCCTAGTTTTTGACATGTTCAAGCTCATTTACCTCCTCAATTCTCAGCGGGTTTCTCCTCATATTAGTTTGTACTTTCATGAAAAGGAAGTTTGTAGCTACGTTTGGACACCAAGAACACCAATTTTCATGAAGAATCGAGCTAGATCTAAGGGTTTGAAGCTTTGAATTTTAGAGAGAGAGAAAAACGGGTGGGAGAGTTTAGAGAGAGAGAAAGAGTGTAATAAATGAGAAAAATGCCTCATTTAGGCTTTAAATACCACGAGGTGTTCAGGTTCGTGTTTGTTGCTCGATTCTCGTCTCCGTGCGTTTCCAGATCGTTACGCGCATATTTTACGTATTTAAATAAAAAGATTATTTTTAATGTTTGAGAAGTGGTTATTCCTAGTAAATCTTTTATATTTTATTTTCATGAATTATTTTATCGAAACTGATTATTTTAAAACGTTTCGTCAGATCGCGCCACCTTCGCGCGTATTCGTTCGAATCGTCACCTGAATGAATACGACGATGGTTTTTGCTTTCTGATTCTTGTTTTCTACTTTCTAGTCATCTTTTCAGAATGTTTAAACTCATAGATATGTTTGTGTGAATCGTCACCCACGCAAACACACTGTTAGTTCGTTATTCTGAAACGACACTGCAATTGTGTTTTGAATTGTGTTTCCTCACTGACGGACTCAACTATACTTCCTGTTTTCATATTGTTTTCGTACTGATTTATCGACCATCTGATTCCTGTCATCTATGGATATCAGATCGCAACCGACACATTCTTGTTGTTTACGGGTAAAGTGTTGGTTCTCTTGATTCGTTGTATTTTGTATTTAAGTTTTCACTAAATACATACAACTATTGTTTATCGTGAGTTGTTGTACTTACGGTATTTAAGTTTTCACTTAAATAACTTACAACTGTTCTTGTATTCTGAATTCTGTTATCACAAACACTGTTCATGCATTGTATTTACACACAGTAAATAGTGAAATACACATAACCGTACGGACTTTCCGGACGATCAGGTAACTGGATGTCACAGGTGTTAGTGGTGCCGGTGCTGGTGTTGGTGTTGGTTGTGATGTGTTGATAATGTTGATACTGGTGTTACCTCTACTATTTTTGTAGCCACTGTATCTGCCTCTATGGAGATCGGTGCTACAACATCTCAAGATGAGGGAGAGGATGCTCCTCATTCTGACCAAGATGGTGATGTGGATATGAGAGTGGAGATGATGAAGGTTCTGATGATACGGACTCAGAGGAGACTGAACCTGAACCTGTAAGTGTTTCTTCCCACTTACAGATCCCAGTTGATTTATGTTGAGAAAAGGCCCAAGGGATCAAGCATCAAGAGACAGGAAATTGAGGATCCTACTTTTACTCCAGAGATTGACATCGATCCC